>VYZS01015455.1:60315-113465 GCA_013400695.1 Neodrepanis coruscans
TCATAGCAGCTAAACTGAATTGCTGGAGTGAACTCAGGCCATCTGTCCTGATGCTGGAAAGGAAGAGTACAGCCTGCCGTCAGCTATCTTAAGCTTCTGGCAAATCAACAGTGTGACGTGGAGGACTTAGTAAGGAGTCTCACGCTGAATTGCAGACCATCATGATTAAAGCCAGTCTGCCCTACTTGGCATACTGGTTCAAGATGTTGCTGTTCAGTGCGGAGCGTCCTAGTAATACAGACATAGCTTTTTCTGCCTCTCTGTGTTCTCCTCCCCACTTCCATGTCAGTGGGTTTGAATCCATAACATACTGCTTGGAAAATTAGTTTCCTGCATAGTCAACATAAAAAGTCATGGAATCACTGAAACGCTGTACTGAAACATGTTTCCTGTGCTAAAGGAACTGCAAAACCTGCCAGGAAGTGCTGTGTGATAGGAGTATGATTTGTAACGTTATTTATTGTAAGTAGTCACTAATTCTGCCATGGCTGGACAGCAGAGTTAAGATGTTAATGCATTATTGAATCATTAGTACTAGTATACAAGCATAAATTTGTTCTTAATGTGAAGTATAAATCAAAAGTTGTATCCTGATACATTCATACAGTTTTGCTTTGAGAAAGAAAAGAATGAACTTTCACCTTGCCATTCCCCAGAGATGTAGGTTTGACATTTTTGAACTCCAACATTCATCTCCCATACCTGAACACTAGCTGCTTTATGGCACTGTTTTTTTTACTAGCAAGGTGTTTTTTTCATTCTCACTGTGCTCTGGGATTTAGGGAATTAAAGGGGAGAAAGGCAGCTGTACCATAAGCTTAGAAGCTCATTTCTGACCTGCTTTATTCTTGTAGCTGTATCTGTGATTATGTCTGGAGATGTTAACAGTGACATTATCTGGAGCACAGCCATTGACCCAATCTTCTGATCTTGCAAGAGGATCAGGGAAGACATCTGCACTCATGCAGGATTTTATAAATGTGCTTGAGGTTTCATGAAAGTGCAGGGCCCATCTGTATGGGTTGAATCCATAGATTTTTATCTGGGAACGAGGCACGTGTGCTGAGCATTATTTATTCCATCCATTGCTAAGTCAAAATACTGTGCAAAACACATGTTTAAGAATATACAATGCCAAAAGAACTTGAACTATTGTATTCTGCATATATAAAAGGTACTTCACATTACTGTTTAAAAACATATAGCAGGTATTCACATTGTATGAGCTCTAAAAGTCTTCTACAGTGAAAGAAATCCATTTAAAATGGAATCAAATAAACTGCAACAGAGGTGCTCAATCTTGAAGACATGACTTTCCTCTAAGATACCTTGTTTCAACTCACATAAATAGAGGGCAGAGTCTTTATTTCTTAGAGGTAAAGTAAGGTTTAGTTGGAAATGCATCATATTGTAGCCTGTTGGATCTCTTTCATTTATTGAAGGCTCTCAGCAGTTCTTACCTGCAGAGGCAGGGTTTTGATAAAGAACGTGCAAGATGAACTCATGTTGATATTTGTAAGTTGGAGCAAGACTTTGTGCCATCCAAAAACCCAGTACAAATAAAACTGATCAACCCCAGGACCCTCCTATTTGTGGCACTTCCCACCAGTGTCAGTATGTAGGTGTAGTGTGCAGGCAATATGGCCATCATGCCTGATGTTTCTTTCCAGTTGTGATAAGGTTTTAAGAGACACTTGTGATCTGAAGACATTTTTTCCCTCATAGGAACACAATAAGCCCCTGTCAAAACAATCAGTTGTTTATTCTGATGAATGTATATGATTATTAAAAACAGAACAACCTCTTGGAGAAATGGAACTTCCATCAAAACCTTACAGAATTCTCCTTCCATTACCTTGTTTGGAAATGAAAAGGAGTTGGGGTAAAGAATTCTTTGTTTTCTTTTCCTTTGGAAACATCCTTTTTTGGCATCTGTAAAGCATTTACATTCCCTAGTTCTGGATCAAAGTCCTTTCATGGCTCATGTTACTTATTTCCTTCTTTGACTGAAGCACAGAAAGAAAAATGGATTTTTTTTTCCTCCCTTAGGCTTACAGTGTAAACCATTGTGAACAGTCAAATCCTAGTTTTTAGCAAGGAAGTAGTGAGCATGGGGAATAAAACATCTCAAAATGTGAAGAACCACTACCACCCCCTTCCGAATGAACACAGTCAATAAATGCAAGCCTCTATAGCAGTTAGAAAGCATATGAGGTAAAATTTAATAAAATTAAACTGAGCTAACTGTGCTCCTGGATTTCCTTCATTCCTCAGGTTCCAAAGTCTGTGCTCTCCAGGGGAGGAACTTTGTCCTCCTCAGCCTGTGTCGTGGCTGATACATTTGGCCAAGTATTGGGATCCAAACTGCAGTTGGACCAGGCAAAAGCATTAAAAGCAAAACACTATCTTCTTTGTCTGCGTGAGTGGCAGAATGAAATTTGGAGTTGGCCGAATTATTTTCTGACAGAAGAACAAGAAACTCCTGTGAATCATCTATGACACATTATCTTGTTTTAAGTTTGCAGGAGAGTGTAGATAGTTTTGTTTCTGAATGCAAAACAAACTCTTTCCAAGTCTGCCCCTCCCATTGGTCCTGTGCCCCGAAAAGCTTGGTGTTTCTGCTTATTTTCAAAGCTTTGCTGGCTTTTTGCCTTTTGTGCACACATGGAGCTGAGCCCCATAAGCCCCTTCAGTCTGCAGACAAGTTTTGAGGCTGTGCCCTGTGACCACGAATATTAGCTCTCTGCTGTCTCCAAGTATTAATACAGCAAAAGTGTATATAATGGCTGGTTTTGATTTATATTCTAGGAAGGATTGGGACATATATCAGTTTCAGCATGGCCTGTAATGATCCAAAGAGCTTGAGGTAAGCTGATAATATATGTACCCTTTGTTCTCCTGAAAACAAATCATAAATTCTCATCTCTGTTTTAGTGTATTCAGATATTTAAATTCGTTTACTTCACAGATCTTCATTCTGCAAAGTTCTAATCTAGTGTTCCCCTGTTCTATAGTACTACATGGCATGTATTATATTTAACCATAAAGAAATATGGACTACAGGCTGTTGGGCTGATTTGTTTCCATTAGCTTGCGTCCAGCAGACCTGAACTTGATCCAGACTTCCAGCACTCCTCCAAAAATAACATTACTGATACCCTCTGTCACATCATTCCCCCCACAGAGCTCTTAGGCACAAGGGAAAAAGCCCCTCCCTTTGGAGTATGAGCTAAACCCTAACATCAGAAGGAAAACACAATGCTGCTCCCTCCTTGGTGGCAATTGCATGTTAGTTGCTGTGTGGTTCCACAGCCCTTCTAATTCAATGCAACTTCAGGAATGGGTTTTCATTCTTTGTGTGACTTGATAGTGAAATATTTTGCTCACTTTTGGGCCCTGTGAAAAATTAGTTGGGTTTGGGGAAAGAATTTACTATCAGAACTTCCCCGAATCTTACCTGGGTCTTAAGAGCTGATGCTGGACTTCTTAGGTCAGGCAGAGGCTCAGGCACAGGCCCTTTCTTTCTCTCTGCAAACTGAAAAGGGATTAATATGAATTTCCAGCTAATTTATCTTGTGCAATGCTCCTCACTTTCAAGACTGTGACCTTGGACAACTGACCCAGTGGTTTCTTTATAAAATTATTCTTTTTCATTTGATAGATTTCAACATTGCTGGCATGTCTCCATTGGTGTCCCATTGGCTACGCCTAGTACCAAAAAGAAATGAAGATTATGCAGGTACTGTGAAGTGAAAAGACTAAGGACATAAAATTTTCTTATCTTAATGATGATTTCCTGATGCAAATGAGATTAAAATTTGGCATTTCATATTAGTGTGACAATTCAACAAATTTAATCTTGAGAATGAAAGTTAAAAAGATACTTCAAAACTAGAGATTATAGATAACTAATTGCTTTATGTTATTTAGGTAAAGTGAGGGTGTAAAAGAGAGGTTGATGTAATGTCCATTTGAACTCTCAAATGAGAGTGACTCATTAGATAAATACAACTTCTACAAGTACCTGATGCTGCGCTCAGAGGGGTACATGGGATGTTTCAATGTAACAGGAATCCTACCCCCTGGAGAACATATGCTGAATTCTTTACAGGCCAGGAATACTTCAAGATGTTAAGATGGGGATTCAGAATAAAAATGAATTCTTTAAAGCAGGTGATTCACTTCAGACTACGAGGACTGGAGAATATTGCATTTAAAGTCCAAAGACTTGTCCTGAGTTGTGTTGGGGGGGGGATTGTGTAGTGGGTAGCATTGGAATACTTCAGACTCATTTGTACTTAAACTATGGACAAAGAAGCCCTACAAATATTTTTTATGTCTTCTTTCTTTCCATGTTTCCCCTAGAAGAGTAATGACATAGAAGAATTAAGATATTTTATGTGTGCATAAATGGAGTAGGGCTGAGAACAGAAAATTTAAATACTGAACTTTCCTCTTGCTAATCTGGTTTTGTTTATCCTTTTTTACCCCTCATTTCTTTTTCCTTTTTTTCCCCCAGTCATTTAGAATGAGTTGGTATAGAATATCTATTTTGATACAGAGTCCAGACTCCACAGCCAAGCCAGCAGCTCCCTAGTGCGGTGAAGTGTTTAATGTGTTGTTGGTTTTTTTTTGTGTGTATTGGAGTTTTTGGTTGTTTTTATTTTTTTGTGGGGCATTTTTATTTGTTTTCTTTTCTTTTCCTGTTGGAAAGCTTAAAACAAAATCAGGCAAAATCAGGTAGCTTGGTGTTTTCCAGTAAAGAACAGGAGATAAAAGTAAAGCCCCCCAAACAGCAAAATAACACAGATCTCTCTGCACATTTTTATGTTATACAAGGCAGCAAAAAGCATAGGCTTTTTCTTCCCCTTGTTCTTTCCTCATTGGGAAACCTTGTGCACAGCCCATGGAAATGAACATGTCTTTCTGACTTACCTGCTTTAGAGCAGTGGACTAAGCGACAAATAGCTGAAAATTTTATTGCAACCTCTTGTCAGGGATTGTAAAAATGGATATGCAGTTGCACAGGCCAGCAACACATTTCTGTAAGAACCAAAGTGAGATTGGTGCTTTCTACTGTCAACAAAATCTTTCTCTTTTGCAGAGATGCACTTCTAGACTGGTGTAACCAGAAAGGAGTTGACCCAGTTTAGCCTGTCTAGTTGTCATCTGCCTTAATTCCTCCCCTGTTTTCAATACCTAGTAATAATTACATGGACATCTGCAAGAGAGGTGCTACCTAAGACCAACTGTAAGAACACCTGAATATGTGTTCTTTTTGGTTAACAGAGCAGAAGGCTGCAATAATTATAATTCCAGCTTTAAATTGCATTTCCAATTGTATCATATGTCTGAGCCTCTCTGTGCATCTGACTACATGGCTGCAGAATTAAACTAAAAGTATTTCAAATGAGAAGAGGTACTTCTAAGGCCTCTTCTTTGCCTCTCTTTGCTCTTTTCAGTGCGTTGATTTATTTTGATTCCCCCTGCCCTTGCCCCCATGTCCCATGTAAATATTAAACAAGTAGATCTAGGAGGAAAAATAGCTTAATGAGATAAAAAGAATCACTCTTGGAAAAAAATAATACAATAAATTCCACTTTGTGAAAAAAAGATCATACTGAAACAGATGGGAGAAGACTTTGAGAGGGCAATGACAGACAGCTTGAAGCATCTTGAGATGACCATCCCCCCCTCCCACCCCCCAGTCACCCTGAGTGCTATAGCAGAGAGAGATGTGACAGCAATAATTAGTTACCATCTCTGGTGTTCCTCTTGCCAGTCTCCTGCTGTGGCTAACACGGGAAGACATGCTCTTCCATTTCAAATTCACACACCTCTGTGCTTGTTTCCCCCACTGCAGTCTCACAATGATGCTTATACATCACTCTAATCTGACTCCCACTGGTCTGTGAGGGGGAGGAATATGCAGCAGGATGTTCATGTGCTGCTGTTAGAGAATAAGCAACAGGTAGAGACCAGAGCCATGTCAGGAACCTGGGGCATTAGAAAAGGTTAGAGATAACAAATATATCTTCTGGTCTGTTCTTCCATCCATGCTCAACAGTGGCAGATAAACACTGCTAAGGGGTGTGCTGACTGTATCAAATCTAGCTTTCTTCATGAGGCAGAAGCCAAACACACATCTAGGGACCACTGCACCCTTCATCTGTGAGTGATCATCCTGCTTAAATACAGCAGCAGACCTGACTTGGGAGCACAAAACACAGCCGAGCCCTTTCCCTGCCTCTGCTGCTCAGCTGTGCAGGCAGAGCAGGGGTGGGGAGGAGGGTGGCAGTGCAGACTTTTGGCTGCCGTAAAGTCACCACATCCTGTTAGGCTGCGGAAACCTCAGACTAGTGCAGAGATCTCTGTCAGAGGAGGGCAGAATTTGCAGACACATTTGTGTTGCTGCAGAAGAAACATCAGTGTGGGGAGAACTCCTGACCCTGGTCTTGTGTGTAGGCTGTTCACTTACTTCCCACCCCGTCCCAGTTCTTTGTAGCATGTAAGTACATTACATGCAAGTACAGGTTTAGGTTGGATATTAAAAAAAGGTCCTTCACCCAGAGAGTGATTGTGCATTGGAACAGGCTCCACAGGGAAGTGGTCACAGCACCAAGGCTGACAGAGTTCAAGGAGTGTTTAGACAATGCTGTCAGGCCCTTGGTGTGACCCTTGAGATGTCCTGTGCAGGGCCAGGAGTTGGATTTGATGACCCTTGTGAGTCCCTTCCAAATCAGCATATTCTGTGATTCTGTGACATTTATTTCTTCACAATGAGATTGCTTTCTTTTCCTGTGTGCAGCTCCCAAATACTGTTTTCCTGATGCTGCACGGGAAGACTTAACACTAGGTCTGGGTGGCAAAGTAATACTCAGAGCAGTAGCCAGTGGCCTTTACCTGAGATCCCTCCCCACTGTGTCACAGTGCACACCTCACAAGGTGGGAGAATTTCATTGTACAAGCAGCAAGTCAAGCACCATAAGGAACAAGGACCATGCAGAAACATTGTGGCACAAGGGATCCATAGTGAGTCCCTCAAGTCTTAAGTCGGTGGCCAAACCATGACTTACACTATTATCCCACATGAAAGTGACATGTGAGATTTAACCCAGGGCAGATCATTTATGATGATGATGAAGTTCAGTTGAAGTCACATGCTTAAGTCTAAGTGTCCCTGGGAGTTTTGTTGAGCTCAGTTGGTATAAGAATGCTAAGAGGCTTTCCTGGCACAAAATCTAAATGATTAATGTTCTATGCAAATAGCATTCATCCAGCTTCAGATGGAACTGGAGGAACTTTGGTTTTGCTGGGGACAAAATTAAAAGGTAAAGAAAAAAAAAGTCAGAGGCCTGTGATATTGGACCAGAACCTTATTGTGTTGTGGCCAGAAGGTCAAGAAATCTAAGTGTGGGCAATCTCAAATACTTGGAGCAGTTCTGTTCTTCCTTGTTGTTGGCCAGAAATTTTTTAAATGCTGAAGTTCAATCTTTCATGTTCCTATTTTGCTTTTTAAAATATGAAATGGAGGGCTGTGTTTCACAGAAGAGTTCAACTGGATGCACAGGCTCCTCTTAGGACTGGACACGGATCAGTAAGGAATAAATGCCTCAGCCATCCTTAGATGGTTTCTTTCCACTTCCCTGTCAGAGGCCCAATGTAGCCCTAGGGCTTTTTCCTTTCCAAATACATCTTTAATCCAAGCTGTCAACATCCATCAAGCTTAAGTGTATTCTCATTAAGGATGTTGCACACCTGTTTTGATGAGACTTTTAATATCTCAGTATGGAAAGTCAACATAGTAGTACAGGTTTTAGAGTTGCAGGTATGATCATTACTTGAAAAATTAGCTAGTGGCTTTGTGACTCTTCTTCCCCAAAAAAGCAGCTGAGAATACAGCATCATTTCACATGAAAATATGCTATGAAATTACTGTTATGAACCAGTCAGGGCTAAGAAGTTTTTAAGTAAAATAGCTCAGAACAGCTATTGTTGACTGTGCATGCTAAGTCAGAAGTCTGGAACTCAGTTTGTGCTATTTTGTGAACAGGAGGGGAGGACATTGTATTTTCAGAGAAATCTTGGACTCCTTTACTGGGGGGTGGTAATGACTGCAGCATTGTGAGTACTCCTGGCAGTTCATGCAAATGACACTTTAAACAGATAGTGTAAATAAAATTGTAAGGACCTCTCTAAACTGAGTGCTGCCCTGTTTAATTGGATGCAAACACTTTGTGCTGTCCTGTGTGCCCCTGAGGAACCTTCCCAAGGAGTGGCATTATAGATGGTTGGTCCTCCCACACACCATCCTGTGGGGCCTGGAAAAGAGAAGCTGGCACGAGACTGTGCTTGTTGAGAACAAAAAAACTTGAGAAAAATATTTTAACACTAGCTCACATCTAGCCCAGTTATTGACTCCCAAGGAACTGGCTCCTACTGCAGATTTCCATTCAGATTCTATGCCATTGGCTTAGCTCCCTGACAGGAGATTGTTGGAGGTCTCAAAGAAGTTACAAGGATTTGTGCCAGTTTCTTAGATAGGAAAGTGAGGGGAGCACATAACAAATCTGAAAAATCACGTCCCTTATGTATCCACCAAATTTAACTGCAGGGAGAAGACTATGGTGTATGGTAAATCCTTGGGAATAGGCCTTTACAGCAGAAAACAACAGAACCCACCTTTCCTTATTAATGCTGAAAGTACGTTCCATTATCCCTCTTCCTTTTTTTGCTTGCTCTCAGCTGGAAGCCAACTTCTTACTTCTGACCTCTGTGGGGAGTGTGTGTTTCTGTCAGAGCAGAATTTCTGGACTGAATCAATGTGATATGGGAAGGCTCCAGTCCCTGGCACACAAATGCCAACTGCCCTTCTCAGCACCTGGTTTGACACAGAGCAAATCTGCTGATGCAAGCCTAATGTTTCTAGGTGTTGTGGAATGATGAACACCATAAGGGGTGAAGATAGTAAAAACTGCCACAGTTCATAAATTCCTAAAAAAGTACTGGATTGTCTTGCTGGGTTTTTTCTTTTTCTCTTTAAAAGACTGATTTATATTAACACTATTTTTCTGTTAAGATCCTTTTAAAATAGCTGGAGTCAAATGTGTTGTAACTTGTATGTTATTTTCAATCTCCACTTCCAATGGTGCCTCAGAAGTCTGAAACCAACGTTTCCTTCTTCAATTGATTTTCTTCCATAGAAGACACTTCCCTTTTATTGTGTTTTGTTTGTTTTTTAACTACTTAAAGTCATCCTATTCTCTAACTAAGGGTTGAAAACTCATAAATCACCATTGTATCAGGTATGTTGCAGGCTGTGGGAGCTCCTTACTGCAGAATCTAACTTGTAGGGAAATACCTGGCAGTTTGTGCAATGCAGAGGAGGGAAAGAGGGAATCTTCAGCCCTTCGCTCTTAAGTTACATGTCCTTGGAAAAAATGTAGTTGCCCTCGTTACATTCAGTGTGTTTGTAACCCCTGTTGCTGTGCATTGTCACGATGATTTTAATCAAATCACACGCCTGAAAGATTCTTCTTGTCAATTCCGAGAGGTAAGAAAAAAATTAAATTTACCTCTCCATGCTTTTTTTTCTTCTCCCCCTGCCCCTTATTTGTTTGGCTGTGCAGTGTTGCTCTGGTGCTCGAGTCACACTGACACCCAGATCTGAGGATGGAACAAGTTTCCCCCAGATCAGCTCAACAGGAACATTGGATGATGCTCATTTTCCTCTGCAGCATGATGCAGACACTGTGTGACTTGTTTGCTTGCTTGTTAAACTGTACTTCTTTTTATCTACTATGCTAGTCCTTCAGAAGTGAAATAATGTATCGAGTATGGAAAGACATGGATTGTTAGGAGTTACCAGATTCTTGCAAGACAGCTATCAAAAGCGTATAATCCAAAAAGAGGTAACACCCCCACAGAAGACTCCTGTCAAACAGTTGTGCGTGTTTGATGGGATCTGACAAACGCAGCTGCACACACGCGCGGAAGAAAAGGAAAGGTTAAGGCCTCGCCTTCTCCCTCTACCTGGGCTTGGCACAGCACGTTCCCTCAGCGCGGTGGGAACCAGAGCGGGCCTGCAGAGTTCGGTGCTCCGGGGTGAAGCGCTGGGGCGGACACGGGGGTACCCCGGCTGCGAGGGGTGACACAGGTTCCCTGAGGGGTCGGGGCCGCTCCCGGTTCGCCTCCCCCCCGCTGCGCTGCAGGTGCCCGGGGACCCCCGCCCGGGGCGCGGGGCGGGTCCGTGCGGCGGGTCCCGCCCGGTCCGGCGGCACNCCCGGCGAACCGGGGCCGGGCAGGGCAGGACAGGGCGCAGCTCGCTGGGGTCGCAGCGGCGGCAGCAGCCGGTCCCGCCGCGGGCGCTTGCCCGTCCCCGCCGAGCTGCCGCCGCCACCCCGCGGTCCCCGGTGAAACCCTGACATCTCCCGTCGGCGGGGTGGGATGGAAGTGGATGCCAGCTCGTTTCGAAAGGCCTCTCGGCTCTGCTTCTCATTCCTTTGGGTTTCTCCCTCGTTTCATTGCTGTGCCATGCGTAGAAATTATTTTTCCTGCCGCCTCTTTACTTAAGAAGTGCCTCTTGGGATTAGCTGTCGCCGTTGTTCATAGGCTATTAGGAAAACCCATAGTATTAAACCCTTGGATCGCGTTAAATTTAGCAATGGGCAAACAGCTGTGATAAGTACTAAAGTGTTTCTTGCTACTGGTAGTTAAAAGCATGTAAAAATATTTAGTAAATTGATATTATGGCTCCTACATCCTAATTTATCCACGTACTCTACCAACTGTTACACACTTTGCGTGCTTTAATCTGCTATTTTTAATTTAGCTTGGTTTGCCTGTGATCTGCAGTGTGGGTGTCCTGTGAGCCTCGGACCCTTCCTATGGGGTTCAGAAGGACTGTCTGCAGCCAGCCCCTCCCCAAATATCCATACTTAGGGGTCACAAGTCTCACTTGCAGTCTACTTATGCTTTTCCAACAAAATCTTGCACATGCATAAAGCCACTACGTAGCACACTGAAAAGAGTTTTGAAAGGAGAAGATGATAAAGCTGCTTCTAAAGTAAAAGTGATACTGTGGGACCAGACTACAAAGTGTTTTCTTGTGTAGCAGAAGGCAGTATTTGTGGTCTGCCTCCTGACATGTCCCTTGAATATCCTCGTCCTTAGATGTGGCGCTTATGACTGGCAAAGAAAATGTTTCACACCATGAGGCTTCACTACCCCATGGTGCACAGACCGAGTCTTGTAAATAAGGAGATTCAGGTAGGATCTGCATGTTAAAAATCTAAACAGCAGGCATTAATGTTAAAAATACATGTTACAAAGGACCAAAATTGTACCGTTTCAGTGCTTTTTACATATTTTAATGAGGCCCTGGAATTTACTGTCTTTAGCATTTTTAAACCTTTGCTGAAGTCTTGCAGCAAAGATTTTGCTTCAGCAGCAGCAGAAGTCAAAATAAATATGAGTCAAGTGGATCATGTCTTGATGGAGTCTGTAATGCTGTAAAAATGATAGGCTGTTGTCTTTGGCTTCTCCCTTTTCTTCTTTGAGAATCCTCAAAGCTGAGGGATGAGGCTCCTTGGAGGTTCTATTAATGCCCCTGCAGTGCTCCTATTTTGGGGACACTCGAATTTGGTCGATGCTCATCACTGCTCATGATCAGGCTGTGGCCTGGGACGTGGTAAGGCAGGCTGATAGTTTTTCTTTGTGGATATGTGTCTCCTGTTGTTTACAAAGGGAAATGTTGGTGTATGTGTACTCATCCTATGGGATCTGGTTTTATTCCCTTCAGTTTCATCCCCAGGCCTTTTTCTTTCGCTTCTGAGAGGCTGGAGGCGGGGGAGGATACATTCGAAGCTGTGGTGCTTCCTCTTAAACCGAGAGCAGAAGTTTGACTTGGAGCTGTTGCCGGCAGAGCCTTTCCAACGTGCAGCCTGAACACCGTAACCCAAGCACTGGGGCTGCCCAGCCTCCCACAGCAGCTCTGTGTGCATCAGGCCACGCTGGTCTTGGAGGAATACTGTCCATAGGCTGGCCCACCTTTAGCTAAAAGAGACACAGTAGCAGCAGTCCCGTGTGTTTATAGACAGATACAGGCAAACCAGAGGTGAATCTGGAACAAAGAATGATGTGCCTGGGAAGATTTGCATTCCTACAGCAACTCCTGTGTGTGCTCAGGCTCGCTGCCGTTGTGGGAGCCGGTTCCTTCTGCATTTCTTCCTGCTCTTTGCAGCTGAGGCAACTGTGACAGCGATAACTTACAGTGATTCAGGAAACTGTTTCCTTTTTCTTAAACACCAGAGGCCACAGCGGTCTGTGTGCTCTCAGTGTCCTGCAGTGAGAATTGGAGAAGGTAGGACACTGCATTCCACACATACCTGCAGCAGCTGGGACCTGGGCTGCTTTTTGTGCACCGAGTGTGAAGGCTGGTTCAGGTCATAGCTGTGATGTTCAGGGAAAGTTGACTTTGCTAACAGGAGCTCTCTGCCTGTCAGTGGGATTTCTGTAGCACATGTTTTCTTCTGGATCCATGACTTTCTTGACCAGTGATGAGAGCTTCATGTAGAAGACTGGAGAACTTCCATGTTTAAACAAGCATTTCTCTAAGTACTCTGTTTCCTCCTTGCCTCTATTCTTGGCTTCTCTTACCAACTGCATCTAACACTGGACGAAGCAGTCGGACAGATGAGAAATTAATCACACCATTTTTCATACAGGCTTTGAAGACAGACAGATGTTAGTTATTGCTTTTTTTGATATAGCTGAAAGGTCCTACGGTGTTGCTATGCTTAATCCTTAAAAGAGATTATCAGTACTTCTGGCTGCATTCTCTCCTTAAGCAGGAGAGCTTAGTGTAAGAGTTTAGCGTTAGTGTAGGTTACTTGAATTTGCTTCCAGTAGTGGTAATTGCAGCTCATCAGTTGGGCCTCGAGAAACCTGTAAGTCTTTTAACCACAGGAAATGTATTCTACCATCATTTGTTTCTACATGAATTTCTTTCAGGCCTTACTTTTTTCTGTAACTGCAGCTAGTTGCTTTTGAATGACTAAATGTTAAGCTGAAAACAGTCTAAGATAATTCATAAAACTTAAATTAATTCTTAGGATTATAATCTTTGTGCATAATGGTGCGATTTTGTACTTGTAAACATTTTTATGTACTAAATATTTCAGTTGTCGTATAAAAATGTTGCAAAACTTGCTGTAAATATTAACATGTTTACCCAGTCCCTTTTTTTATTATCTCTGCAGTGAATGTTGATTACAGCAAGCATGCAAATTGGTTTAAGGAAAGAAAAAAAAATAATTTTTTTTCCAAATCTAAGAGTTCCTACTGTATTGTTCCTCATCCAAGTCATTGGTTGTACCTTTAGCACTTTGATAAACATTAGTATTTTCTATTACGAAAATTATTGCAGTTATATATGATAAAAGCCTTTGCAATTAAGCTGGAGTTCAGAAGGAGCAGAAGACAACAAGTGCTTCAATAGGTGAACAGGTGGCTTTTGGGTGAGTTGCACTGACAGAGCTCGAGTTTAGCTGTGCCTGTATGATGGGCTATGGGAAACCCTTGCTGTGCCCTTCTGGTGGTGTTTGAGGAAACCTCTTTGCTGTAGCTCTTCACTCCTTCTTGTATTTTGAGTTGCCATTCCCTCCTCCTCATGAGTTCCTCAAAAGTTTTCCTGTGTGCCAAAGCTCTCAAAGGGTGAAAGTATTGATCAGTTTTTGACTTTTGTCGCTGCTTTTTGAGCGACAGTTGTTGCCTGCACCCACCTCTCTTATCCTCTGAGTAATCAGCAGATGCCGGGTGCTTCCTGCTGCTGCTCTCTCTGCTTACTGTTTGCAGTTCTTTGCACAGCCTATTCTTCATACTTGCCCCAAGTAACTTGGTTTCTTGAAAACTGTTTTTTTGCCACTTGCAAACTTTTTTCCAGAGAAAGCCTGTTAGTCGAAGTGACTGGGCTTTTAATCTTCAGGGTTGTCACTGATGACTCTGGGCAGCAAACAGGCAATTGTTCCTGTCAGCACTCTGTGAGAGGGTAAAATATCTTAAAATAAATCTACATGCAAACTTCTGTGAGTTAGCTCTTGGAAAATTATTTTGGAAGAATCTAAGTTTCTGTAGTGTCTCCATCTCATTTTCAGTCTTGCTTTACCAGCTGAGACTCTCCCTGTAGGATTGCCAGCAGTGCCCACAGGCCTGCAGGTTGTCTCTGTAACTATCTCCATCCTCTTCTTTCTGTTTAAATCCAGCAGAAGTCCCTGTGTGTGTGGCTGTGTTTGATTTGGGATGCCAGCTCCCTGCCTGTGCAGACCAGGTTGCCTTCACCACCTTGGCACAAACGTGCCCATCGTGCGAAGGAGGCAGCGCTGGTCGGAGCAGCTGGTGCGTGGGGACGTCCTGCTTGTTGGTGTCTGTCAGAGGCTGATGCAAGCTCTCCCCTGCCTAGGGGTTGGTTATAGCTGTGCGTGTTTACAGGGGAAATGTATAATTCTTTCTTTGAAAGACACTGAGAATGTTTTCTATAAACAAAAATAAAAGGGGAACTTACCTAGGCGTGCAGCCTGGGTAGCTGCTTCTCAGAGATGTAGTGCTTAGTGGTTTCATGCCTGCACTGCCAAATTCAGTGAGAAGCTTGCTGTAAATGTGAGACAGACACAAGCTCTATCTAGTTTTGAGCCAGTGCATCTGGAGGGTCAAAGCATGACTTCAGTGTCACCAGCCCAGGCCCTGTATGTACAAAACAACAGAATTATTTTCAGGCTGCCCTTACAAACGTGAATATGCATGCATAAGGGTAATGAAGCCCAGATAAATGGTTAGTGCCTGTACTTAGGCTGCTATTAACTGCAAAACCTCATCCTGTCTCCTGATATTTTGCCTGCTGTCCTTGATTGCTGAGAGTAATGCAGTGTGACTAGAACTGAAAGGACCATTTCTCTCCCTTTCCCAAAAGTTTTCCTGTGTTTGACAGTTCTTTGCTGACCTTCAGGATCCTTTTTATTTTGGTCACAGAGAAACAGCACTGAACAGATGTTTAAATAATTTTAAACAGATGTCAAAGATTATGAAAATAATCTGGGCAAAGGCTGGACTTGTGTCTGAATATGCTTAAAACCAAAATGAATACAACAGTAACAAGTAGTCTCCTAATAAAAGCAATTATATTTCCAAGTGGAGGTGTGTCATTCAGAATCATTCAGTTGGTAAGACTGTCTTTCTATATATCCCTTCTCTCTGACAAGAAAATGCCTCTGAATCTGGTGTATAAAATAGGAGTAATGAACCTGTGGCCAGCCTCCAAGTTAATTTTGCATGGTGTGAGATCCCACAATTCCTCCCCTCCTCATCTTATTGCTAGGTAGTACTTAGGTGTGTATATTAATTTGCTTGTTGCCAAGTGGTTTTGGAAGGGCTCACATTGAGACAGAGAGAATCCATTTTAGTACAAAATACTCAGGTAGCCACAAAACTAAGGTAATTGTGGGGAAGGAAGAAGGAGGAATTTACCCACAGGAGTGTCTATTATTTTGTGTGAAATGAAAATGTACTGGGGCTTTCTAAAGCTGTAGTGTTCCTAGGGATGCTGTACATACTGTGAGACGTGGTTCTGTGCATTTTAAGATAAAATAAAGACTCTGTAAAAAATGGGATGTTCCAGTATTCCTGTACTCGTTCAGGCCTGTAGGAATGATGGTTGGTGCCATCTGGTACAGATGGCACCTGAGCTCTGATACAGAGAATCACTGAATTGTTTAGACTGAAAAGATCTTTAAGGTAATACAGTCCAACCATAAATCTAACATTTCCGAGTCCAGCACTAAAATATGTCCCTACATAGTGTAGTCCCTACATGTCTTTTAAATGCTTCCAGGGATGGTCCTGTTCAGAAGAGGTGGCAGGGAAGTCTTTGCATCATCAAAGAGAGCAAAATACAGCCTCAAAGGAAGCTGTTTTGCTTCTTTTTTTTTTGGTCACAGCTTCTGCAATGGTTCGCTTCCTGGGGATTTTGTAACTTGTTGCAAGGTAAAAAAGCAGCACGTTAATCAGGAGAATTTCTGAAGTGGTGTAATGTGCTCAAGTCTATCATAGACTAACCCTTCAGCAGAGAAATCCTCCCCAAGTGTGCTGTTTGGTAATGCGGCAAAGGGTTGGCAGTGGCTGTGCCTGGATGCCTGGCTGTTTTGAGGGGGTGTGTGCCTGTCATGTTAAGGTGTTAGTTTTCTTGAATTGCAGATGGCATCCAGCAAAACTTACCCTCCTGTACGCACTTGAGGTGTGGTATTTTCTGCCTGCCTGACAAGTGCCTCATGACCTCTTCCTGCTCATCTCTTAAATGAAGATGTGGTTGTCATGGCTACATTTAGTCGAGAAATAAACGTTCCTCCCAGCTTTGGGTGCTTGTGTAATGGCTTGGTTCTGCCAAGGTGGTGTTTTTATCCGGATCCTTGCTTGAGGGTGGACAGATGTTTTCTGTAACCTGGGAATAAAAAGCTGGTTGCTGCATGTGGTGGCTGTGTGCTGTGGCTCTCCTGGGGCACAATTCCAAGCCAGTGCCACTGTGTCAATGATTCCATGGTGACTGTGCTGTGCAGTGCTGTCGGTCACACGCTGGTCCTGGGAACAAATCCCTGACAGCCAGCAAAGTGAACTTGTAAGGGTTGTTACTAGAGGTCTGGGTGTAGCTGATCCTGCTTGTTTGTTGCCAGAAAGGCAGAGGCTCTGGGATGTGTTGGTGATGGGAAGGGTTTCCCTGTGCTGGCATGGTGTTTTGCAGTGTGTTCACCCAGAGAAGCCAGGCCGAGTGCCTTTTCCTCTTCCTAAAGCTGCCCCCCATCAACAGATCTTTGCTTGAGAAACGATCAGTTTCTCTTTAGGAGGTGGTGTTTCAGACTGTCTGCCAGATTGGGTAATATTAATCCAAAGTAACTAATCCTCCAGCATATTATGTTTTTAGGGTTCTCCTTAACTGGCCAAAACTTTTTTCTTTCAGTGGTACTAATACAGGTTTTAGTATCATCATATCCCTAGAGGAGCCAGGTATAAGCCTATTAGGCAAATGTTTCAAAGTATATTATGATAACATTGACCATTTCTTCTGTTTTTTATTTCTGCTTTTCTTGAATGCCCTGCTTTAACATGGTGCCTGTATATGTTGCAGAACATATAGGTGAGCTAAACTTGCTGCCAGAATAGCTCTGTTTTAACCATATAGTGCATTTTAGGTTGTTTCCATATTTAAATTAGCAGGTTTTTGTCCCCCCCCGCCCAGAAGTATATATCTATCATTTGTAACTTTTTTTTTTAGCTGGAAAGCTTGGGCTGGAAAGTTCCCACAGCTGCTGTCTGTGGCTTCAGCTTTTTTGTATTTGCTGCAGTAGAAACGTGTAGCAGCCTGCTGTTGGAGCCCTTCCGCCTGGTGATGGGTGGGAATCAAAGCATTACAAAATTACATTTAAAGGGAAGAAATTATTTTGCAGTTTTAACCAAGGGTTTGAGGTCATTCCTGAAGTTTGCAAGGAGTTGGTCAACAAATTACAGCATTTAGTTGTGGGTAGGTAATTGTGACATTCTGAAAAAGCGTGTGCTGCTTGATGACAGACATTTGCATGTGTTTTGCTTTTGGGGGAGGAAAAATCTTTCCTGGCTGCAGATGTACAACCAAAAATGGAGGCTGTTAAATACATTTATGCCATGCTGTGCTGAACCTCCTAGCCTATAGGCTTGTCTGCTTGATGTTTGTTCTTCATATTACGAGCTGGTTTTTATATAGGGGCGTGCATTTTTGTACTGGAATTGTTTGTAAAGGCTTGTTCTTTTATTTTAAATAGGGTACTTGGGGAGAATGCCCTCACAAAGCCCCACTTCCTCCTCACAGCTGCTATTGCATCTTTGTGAGGAAGTAGATAAAATCATAATGGTTGACTCCTGCATACAGTCTTGACTGAAGTACCTGATGGCATCTGTTTACTGAGCTAAGGCTTCAGCTTTTTTCATAAAGGAGTTGGTTTCTTATGAAAACCCCTTGTGCTGTTGAATTATGTATGTGTAGGATTGCTTCAAGGGCCACGTGTTGATATCTTTAATGACACAGAAAGTCTTCAAATAATCTCCAGTGATGAATAATTTGCTGTTTAAGCATTAGCATTTTTGTTCTAGTATATTTTGTGATCTGTTTACATGACCATCTTGCAGCCTTTGTAGTGTTACAGACTTGTTGCTTGAACAAATGTCTTTTGTCCATGCACGAGCTTTAGCAAAACAGTTGTTTGGTATTTACGTAGTTGCATACCTCTAACTTTATCTCTCTGCAAATGAAGTATTACCAGCATTAAAGAGCATGTAATTCAAAGATGTAAAAATCAAGTATTGCTATCTCCAGTGCATTAGCTGAAAACAGCAGTCAGCTGCACCATTAGGTGCACAAGCTTTCACATTCTAAATATGATCAAATAATTTCTGGGAAAGGAAATGAGTGTGAATGTTAATAAGCTTTTGTATGCATTTCGTCATTAATAATGTAGATAGTAGTATTCAAATGGAGAACATAACCCATTTTTTTCATAACATCATTTTGACATGATAGGCTCATTGCCTTTCCAAGGTGAAAGGGCCACAGGCTGCCTTCTGAAACCTCATCCTTGGATGAAGTTTTGCTTTTGGCTCTATTGAATCTAGACCAGCTTTGCAGAAATATGGGCAAACTGCTTTGTGTTTATAGTAACACACTGGTAGCAACACCTACCTTGCTGTGCTTCTGTGTATAAAGTTAATTTTTTACAAGCTTATAACAGACAAAGGTGGACATCATGTCCTTTTCACTAATGTTTTCATTCTCGCTTCTCTGGATGTTTTTTTTTTTAACCAAGGTTACATCTTTTCTCTTCAGTTCAGTAAGGCAGCACAGCAAAGCTGTGCCTATTTGTCAGGCTGTAGTAGGTGGGTTGACAGGCCACCAAGCTGGGCTGGTGTCACTGGTGGAGCCAGCCCTCTGCTGTGGGAGCTGGTGCCAGCAGGGAGCCTGGGATCTCAAAACTAGAATTCTGCAGTTATTATCTGGTAAAACACTGATTTGCTCAGAGTGGTCGTTAGTTGTTTAACATGCCAAGGGTAAAAAATGAGAGAACAAAGGCCCAAAATACCCTGTATTGTCTTTGTGCTTCCAGCTGCTTTAATGTGCTTGCCAATGCGACACGCGGCATTTATCTCCAATTTAAAATCAAGAGAGTGACTTATTTAGTTATTGACTCCAGGAACATTTCCAAAGTGTTATACCAATCCGGTAAACATGGTGTGCCAGATCCTGCAGCCATTGGCTCTGTTTGAGAGGAGCTGGCTTAGGTGAGTGATCTTGCTGCATCCTGCTTGGCATGAATCAAGACTAGTATGAGGAATTTTTTTTTCTCTTGATTTAAACAAGCCTTTAGCTATGTGCATAATTCTGCTCCTCTTTGGGACGTGTGGCCCCGCTTCTGGTGGGGTCTTCTACAGGTGGAGCCTGTGGCTTGGATAACCTTGGCTGAACACAAATCTGAGATTTCTTTTCTTTTTTTTTTAGAAGCTGCCAAGGTGGTTTTAGAGGTAAGAGAGAGGGAGATGGAAGAAGAGCTGCCCTTTGGAGCCAAGGCAGAGAGCACAAGGCATGTTAGGAGGAGGCAGGGGAGAAGGCAGGCAATGCATAGCTGGAGGCACAGTGCTGCTGCTTGATGGCCGTGCTGGGAGAAGGTGGTGGTTACCCAGTTTCTCAGTTGGAGAACTGGGATGCAGAGAAACTCTGTGGCCAAGGTGAGGCTGAGAAGGGAGTAGGTGAGAGTCAAATCCTGAATTACCTCTTTAAGTGATTGATTCACAGCAGTGCCCTTCCTCCCTGTGAGTTGTTTTAGTACTGTTTACCATGTGGGCTGATGCCAATCTCATGAGGTTGCAAGATGAGAAATGAACAGTGGTGTGAAGTGCTACAGCACAGTGTTAAATTCAGTGAGCATACTGGGTTTTTAGATATTTGTTCTATAAAGTGTGAAATCAGCGTTGGTGCTGCTTTAGAGCAAGTGCTCTGTTAAGAAATGGTTTCTAGGTCACCTGGTAGGTAAAGACTTATTCTGGCTGATTGCTGTGGGTGGCTGTTTTTGGTCACTAATCCTGTGTCATAGACTTAGTGTTGTATTCTGACAATGCACATGGTAAAAGTGAGATCAGCCTGCTGTGCATCAATGATGTTGCTTGTTTAGCCTAAGTGTCCTAATAATCCAGGACTGTGGGACTCTGTCACAGAGTGCACCCACAAAGCTGGGCCATTCAGAAAAATGGAGATAGTCTCTGAAATCTGAAAACTTACTGTCGTTGGTTTAGATGGTCCCTTTGGGTACATTCGCACAAGGTCTGTTTCATGTCAGGCTGAAGCTGAGCAGTCTTGAAATCACAGAATCATTCAGGTAGGAAAAGACCCCTAAGATCATTGTACAACCATTGCATCTGACACACTGTTCCAGCTGATCAGGATACAGCACAGACCTTCAACATGAATATTTGCAGTTTAACGTAACACTGGCTGATCTCCAGACATACCATGTTCAAGTCATTTGGATATCTCCTTGAGTAGGGATCAATACATTTAAATTCAATTCTAACACAGGCAATCCACTTGAATACAAAGCAGGCATTTTAAACCATTCAGAACCCCCGCCTGTGTCTTCCCACTAAGTTTTATTTATTACATGTAAATATTTATAGACATAAAATGTAGTTTTTAATTAGGACAAGGTGCTCCTTTTAGAAGCATTCTTATGAAGACTGGCAAATTTGTGCATCACTACTGCTGCCCAGAGGAGTGTTATTTCTTTTCTGCAAATGAGAGCAAATGGAGCTGAACAGATTTGTCCTCCACCACAGTGACAGGTAAAACTAGCTAAACCAGGAGTGTAGCCTGTGCAGCTCAGAGGGTGAGCTGTCCAGACCTGATTTCTCTGAGGACGTGCCCACTCTTGGTGAAGAGATCACACAGCACAGGAGCACCTGCATTCCCCTGCTTGGCAGGTGCAGTTAGTTACCTGGGGTGGCTGGTTACAGCCTTGCATTTATCCTCTTCCTACAGGCATAGGCACAGCTTTCATGTTAACCAGGGATTGCATTTAGCATCTCCTGGTTCCTGTTTCTGGGTAAAGTTTGCATATCTTCAATGGGCTTTTATGCTTCTTCATGCCCTCCAAGGCAGGTATGTGATTCACCAGAGAGCTGTCTGGAAAAGGAGAGACAAATGACGGCAAACCACAGAGCCGGCACATGATCTTCAGCACTTCTTGTTCCCGCAGGGCCGGCTGAAGACAGCTCCAAACAACTGTCTGAAAACCCGTGTGTGACGCCTCAGGGATGACTCTGTGCAGACACATGGTCTCCAGCCCTTTACCAGAGGTCTTTAAAGACCTGCACACTTTCAGACATTCGTCTGGAGAATTCTTTGTTTGACTCTGTGGTAGGTACAGAAATTAAAAGGAGGTGGACAAGCAGGCATAAGTCAGTGCCTTAAGCCTCCAAAAAGCTCTAGCATGGAGCAAGTTTTCACCTAGGGCCTGTGTACAGCTGCCTGTCCAATACCCAGCAAAAAAGCAAGTCCCTTATCCACAGAAGTAACAAAATCTTTATTTTCTTTCCCTGTGAGATTACTGAGCTGTTCAGAGTCTGCTGGATTGAATTGCATTGCTGCTTGCTGGGCTATAGGAGCACAAAAAAAAGGTGCTGTGAAAATAATTATGCTTCACCTATGTGAATGCAATTCCATCAATAATGTTGCTTTTGATAGAGAGTGGTTGCATCGTTCCTGACACATTCCTGCTTCTGTTGGTGTATTTTGTTTGCTTTCAAGCAGCAGGTTTGGAGAGTAAACTCCAGATTTTCGCCTGTTTTTTAAAAGTGTTCAGCTAATGCGTTAATTGAACTTTGAACACATACAGCAATAATTTTAAGTCATGGTAGATGTTTTACCATAAGGTGATTCTCTTTACAGAAGGATAAACAGTTTGCTTAGCCAGAGGAGAGCTTGCTTACTCGTGCCTTACTGCTTAAGTTCAGGCATGCTGTATTCCCTGTAAAGTTCTGGTCCCTGGTGTTTGTAGTATGACAAGTGGAATCAATGTAAAAGCCATCTCTCTGCCAAGGTCTGCCTCAAGCTGAAAAACCAATCAGACCTAGTTCATATTGCCCATGCCCCTTTTTTTGGAAACAGATTTGGTTGAAGACAGGATTTGTTTTACCAACGAGCCCTTGTAGGGTAGTAAAACTACCTGCAGAAATATCAGTAGAAGGGGCTTTACTTGGCTGGGTGCAAAGTTGAGGCTGCAGTAGCAAGAATCTTTTTCCTGGTGGGGAAAAGCCCTGATGGGCTCCTGGGACTGGATGCTCTCCCTACGTGCGTGGCAGCATCAGGCTTGGGATGCTCTCACTGGTTCTTGCCCAACCACCAGGCCAGGCCTGTGTGCTGACCTGCCTCGAGGTGCCATGGGTTAGTTAAAGCTCTCGTAGCTTTATTGACATCGACTGCCCGGGCACTTGCTTTTGGGAAGGGGGCCTGTCTGTGCAAAGCACTTGCTTCCTCGTCTTTAGGATTAGGAATCCAACCTGTGGGCTTCTTTCTTCCTTTCACAGCGGGGGTCTGCTTTGTTATGCTGCCAGCCTTTTCCCTAAACAGGCTAACCCTGGATTTAAAGATCCCAGAAGGGACAAAGTAGTTCAAGTGTTTTTGATCTTTGTTGCTACCCTGAGGCAAAGTTAGATCATTTGCTGCGGGCTGATTTCAGTTGTGCTTGGAAATTTACTTAAACAGCTACTCCAGAATAACTGTTCTGAATAGACGTTTTGGTGTGGGCGCTTCTGTTCTTGCATAAGAAAGTCGTTTGCTGCTCTGTCTTAATGCACCATGGAACTGGAATAACTGCTGACTAAATACTCGAGAATAGCTCTTTTGATAATTGCCTGAGCACAGAAAAGCCCACTGCAAAGAACAAAGACACCCCCCATCCCACCCCGATTAGAAAGAGGAGGTTCTTTCCAAGGTATTTAAATAGTTCTGTTCATTCATGTCTGTTTAGAAATGAGCAGTGGCGTTATGGTGCGTGGCTTAAAATATTTCACATTAATTAACAAATAAGTACCAATTAATTTTACATTATGATGCTTAAGGGGTAGACTGCAAGGAGTGGTATTTAGCTGTGGCTGTTTGGCAATTATAACCTTGTATATAATAACAGACTCAATAAATTCTTGATGTGAGAGAGCACCATTAATCAACACAGAGTTAATTAACTGTGCTGCTTACACAGGAAGTGCTGTGTAGAACTGTCTGGATCTCTGCAAGTGCTACAGGCTGAAAATGTTTGATTGTTTGATGTTTGATACCTGCATGGTTCCCACAGAAATTTCCCTCAAAGTTGATGTGGAAGAGGGAGAAACATTTCCTCCAGGTTACTGAGCTCCACNGGAGGTTCTTTCCAAGGTATTTAAATAGTTCTGTTCATTCATGTCTGTTTAGAAATGAGCAGTGGCGTTATGGTGCGTGGCTTAAAATATTTCACATTAATTAACAAATAAGTACCAATTAATTTTACATTATGATGCTTAAGGGGTAGACTGCAAGGAGTGGTATTTAGCTGTGGCTGTTTGGCAATTATAACCTTGTATATAATAACAGACTCAATAAATTCTTGATGTGAGAGAGCACCATTAATCAACACAGAGTTAATTAACTGTGCTGCTTACACAGGAAGTGCTGTGTAGAACTGTCTGGATCTCTGCAAGTGCTACAGGCTGAAAATGTTTGATACCTGCATGGTTCCCACAGAAATTTCCCTCAAAGTTGATGTGGAAGAGGGAGAAACATTTCCTCCAGGTTACTGAGCTCCACACGCTGTCACACATGTTGTTTCCTTCTGTGTCCTCTGACACTCTGGCAGACCTTAGCTATGTCACTGTGTCACTTAGGCTTTCTGTCACCTCCACATAGAATATGGAAGCCCTTGGATGAGTGCTGAAGTATTGGTAATAGAAAGGACTCTTGCATCAGTGATTTTGGTCAGGTTAATCCTATAGGGACTGCCCAGGAAATTAGGAAGGGGTGTGATAATTAACAGTTATACTCATCAGATCTAATTTAGACTTTATATAGGTTTGTTTTTTTCTTGTGTATTTCTTTAATAATTTGAAAGGTAGTCCAAAAAGGGGAAAGGAACAAGGTTCAGCACACCTTCAGAGAGAAAAGCATTCCATCTCTGTACCACTTGCCCCTCCACACTCCAAATAGATCTTGTCTTTTTTCATGAATATGTGATGATTCTAAATATGAATTTGGCTTGGCCTTTCTGAGTGGCAATAACCATTTTGTTGTCTCAGTGTGCCTATTAATGTGAAGGATGAATTTCTAACTTGGCATTGTGCATTTTTACCTGCGTTTTTGATGTCCTTTGAATGACTTCCATATCTGGGGTCACTGTAGACCATGTCACAGAAGTGTTCAAAGGTCTGAGTCATGGGAAATGCTTTAAGCTTTCTAACAGCAGTGCCCAGTAAGAACCAGTTTGGAATTTGAGTTGCTGCAGTGTGAGACAATTGAGAGAAAGCAACTGTTTTTTTACACCTGATATGTAAAGCCTCCTGAGTTACAGAGAACTTCATATGACCTGTTTTTATTCTTGAAGTTAATTTGAGGTATAGTAAATAAGTGCAGTTAAATGTAATCCCTCCTCTTCTTTCCTCTCTCTGCCACCTGGGCTATTAGTCTTAATTAGTGATTTACTAAGTGGTACTCTAATACAAGAGTAGCTTTGTAAAATGCCACGAGAAATGGTAACCAAATAGGGCCAGAAATAGATGAGCAAAAACTGTATAGTCTGAAAGTGTAATGGAATGCTCTTAACTGTTTATGATGATGAACTAATTATAGGAACCTGAGAGTGGGGAAGGGGGGGAGAGAAGAAGAAATTTTCACTTTAGATCTCAAGGCAGAGGAAAGTGATTGTTCAGCTAATCTCTTTCCTGCAAATGAGATTTTTTCTGCTGCAGCCACACAGCTTCTGTATTTGATACAAAAGGAGGCAGTAATTCTTACATGATAGAAAAACAACTGTTCTTGTATTTTTTTTAACTACCCACTCTAGAAAACAGAAGTCAACTGACACCTCTTCTTATTAACCCCGAAGTGTAGGTAGTGGATATGGCCTGGTGTTCCTACTTTTCCTCTCTCCCTTCCAGCTCCCTCTTTAGTGGGCTGGCATGACTCTTACTGACTCTGGCAACTCATCCTGTGCTCCAGCTGCCATCCAGACAGTGCATTCAGAAATGCTGCTTCAGTTAGGTATGTAACACTTTCTCAAATTCAGGCTTGTGCCTGGGCTTTGAGTCTCAGGTGATTCAATCCAATGAATGGGCAATACAATATTAAACTAATATGAATGACAACTATTCTGTTTTAGTACCAATGGCTGATGGTACCACATACACATGCTTTAAGAGATGCACTTCATAGTGCATGTATAGAACCTTAACACATCTTTTTTGTATTTCTGATTTGCCTCAACCATGGTTGTCTTTAGAGCCATGTATGTTATTCCTTGTTTTGCCTATATGCTGGCATGATTTTTCCTTCTTCACAGTTCCTGAATTTTCAGAGATGGAAGATGGTCTCTGCTTTCCCCTGTCCCCAGCCTGTGTCACAGAGTTCACATGGTAGCCTTTACTCCTTGAGTTCCTCCACTTTTATGTTTTCATCACAGTCTCTCTTTTACTTTTTTGCCAACTGTCATAGTACCTACAGTGCTGTGAAGTTGGATGAAAGGTAGTGGTTAAAACTCCCTTCACAGCAGTCCTTCCTATGGGTGTGCTGGTAGAAATCCCTTGGATCTCTGCTGAAGTTTCATCATCCCCTTCATTTTTAGCTTCAGAAGAACTAGGATTGTTTTCCTTTAACACCACCAGCCTTGGCAGTACAAGCAACAGTCATTAGCTCTCAAATAGTTTTAGATATCCTATGTCATTTGTGGTTCATCATTTTGTGATGATTTCCTGGAGAGATTTTCATCCCTTCATTTTGACCATAATTATAAACAGCCCCAATTTTTTCTCTTAAAATGCAAATGGCTTTATAAATAATATAAATATGCTAGATGCAAATTGAAGTCAAGGGTAAATGATATGAAAGATCCATTACATGATGTGGAAGGTATACAAGTAATTGATGCAATCAGAAGAGATAAAAAAATTAAAATGTAAAATAGCCATGGCAATGTGAAATTTTATACAGATTATTTTTGAGTATGCAAAGGATGGGGAAAATACAAGACTGGAGACAACAAATCTTACGCCTTTTTTAAAAGAGGGGAAGTGAGGAGCCAGGGAATTAGTCAGTGTAATGCCAACATTGTGAAGTATACAAAGCAAATTGTTGGACAGCTGATTTATTGGCATCTAGAGGATGTTAAGATAATTAGAAAAACCAAAACCATAAAAAAGAATGGAAACAAATGCTCATCCTAATAAAGAGCCCATATCTTGAAATTTTTCTTGCAAAGACTCAGAGAGATGGAAGGCTGGTGTTATTTCGGATTTGGAAACTATAATTTATTGTGATTGGTTCATGTTTTAAAAGCTATATGTATGCTGAGCTACATCCTGGTCCCCCAAACTTGAGCAGCATTTGAACTTCCTTGTATTTAATGGCATCCAGTTTGAGAAGGAAGAGGATTGTGATGTTGAAAAGTCAGAAAATTTCTTGTTCCCAGAAGTCTCTGACATGACAGAATTTCTGGAGATTCTCAGAATCTCAGAGTTTCTGAGAAGTGAAGTCTCTGCTGTTGATTTTTCTACTCTGTTTAGGGAAATGGGACTTTGTGCACTCTTTTTGGAAGTTTAATTCACAACACCAGCAGAAACCACTCTAAAGGCCTGAGACTTTTGCTAACTGCTTTAGCTGGAGGGGAATAATAAGGAACAATAAGTGCTAGGCTTGTTCCTCTTATAAATGTGATGAAATAGGCTGACACCTGGGAAATTTTAAACTATATCTAATTTGGGAAGTTGATAAGAGAACCTACTGTATCTTCATTTTGTGACTGTTTTCTTTGCAAGACCCTCACAAGGGTGCTCTTCACTTTCTGCCAGTGATGCAGCTTTCTGATCAAACTTGACCAATGGTACAGAAAGAAAAAGATACTTTTGGCATGAACAGAAATTGCAGGATTTTGTTGCCAAGGCAAGCAATTCCAGTTGCAGCATGCAAAAGGGAAAGATATGCCATTGTCTACTTTAGTGAAAGCTGTAAAACTAAGGGAAAAGAAATGTTCTCTAAAATATGTAAGGAATTTAACAGCGTCTGAATCTACCCAGCATTATAAGGTAGCAATGGCTTGTAGATACTGACTCTTCTCTTCAGAAGCATTTTTAATCCTTAAATGGTGCACTATAGTTCCTTTCTTGCATTCCAGAACGAATATTTCCAGCATGTTATAAAACAGATGACTGAATGAAAGAGGGAGAGATAAAGTGATGTTTTCTGATCAGAAGATTTCTTCTTAATAGGTCTAGAAGAGCTGTCTGTTCAGGGCATTTTGGTTGTGTTGGAATAGCTGAAGGATGAGTGAACAGAAATTTTAATATTAGGGGGTGACATGAGACTGTTAGTATCAGAATTCTTACTTGAAAAAGGCTCTTGTGATTAATGGCTTGCCAGACAAAGGAGTCAAGATCTTCTTATTTTTAAGTATTCAGAATTTTGAATAATTTATTCTTTTGGCTTCAACCAGACAAACCAGAATTTCTGCTGCTTGTATATGGATTTCAAATGTTTGATATATTTGTCTGCTTTTTAACTTTAAAATAAACTCCATCTGAAAGTAATAATGATTTAAGAGAGTTAAGAAAACAAATTTCTATACGGCGTAGATTTGAGAGTATGTTTACCTGTTTCTCATGATTGTAGGATTTACACTGTAATTCCTTGAGAGGCCTTCAAGGTGAAGAGAATCATATCTAATCTTGAAAACAAATGGGCAAATTAGATGAAGAGAGTAACTGTAGGGAATGTGATTTCCGCATACCTTTCTGTATAAATACCTGGGACAGCTTATTTTGTGATCTGAGAAGCCTTTGTGATAATGCAGGAGCTCTCTGTGGCTGTTGCCAGTTCTTCCTTTGAAGTCCGTGCTCTCAAACCTCATTGTAAACGTTACCTTTACCTTGGCAGCTTGGCTGGGTCTCACAGGTATATTTAATGCATTCTTGAAAGCATTTGAGCTTGTTGATACGTTTCCCATTCCTCTCAGTTCCTAATGAAACCAGTGCAGGTGCTTGTTGCAAACAGAGGGAGCTCTCACAGGGGACTGGAGTGGAGAACAGGAATGATACACCTATGCTTCCATTGGGAATAAGCAATGGAAACACCATGTTTATAGCATTTCCTTGTGCAATTGTTAGGAATTGTCTTTTGAGGGACTGTGCTGTCCCAACATGGATCTTCATCTTCCCCATGAATGTAGAAGGAATGTACTATCTGGTTTTGTAAAGGTTTGCACATAACCAGCCACACTTCCCTAGTGTTCAGAGAGGCCTGAACTCACTGGGAGCTTGCATTGCAACCAATGGCTCCTGTGTTTGCAGTTCTGGGACTGGATAGCTTGGGTGAACCTGGCGTTCAACAAAGAACGTTGCTATGTTTTCTTCTATTTATTCCTCCAGAGCTTGTTAAAGTCAGTATACACTGACTTTATAGTCAGTGACTCCAACAGTTTGGAGCTATTGTCTTTGTGTTGCCAACACTTGAATCTTTCATAAAAACTTAACACCATCTTTCCCACCTCATCCTGGCTCCAAATGGTTATTAAATTCAGTGTGTTGATCCCCTGTGACATTTCTCTCCTTGTTATCAGAATAGCTGAGACCCTTTGGCTGCCTTTGCTTTTCCCTTCTTGAACTTTGTCTTGCTTCCTTTTAAGCCTCCCAAAGACTTGTCTCTTAAATTTTCCTGTAATTATTTTCATCTGTTTACTTCCCTTTGAATTTTTCTCCTGCTGTATTTTTGTCTTCTGAAACTATTTTTTAGTGTATTTTCTGCCAGCTGTGATTTTGCTTGGCTTACACTCTTGACAGCATTGGTACCTTGCAGGTTTCCTGTGGAGAGAGGAGGCCTCTGCAGGTGGTCTGTGGTCAAGCTGCTGTGACCACGGGGATCAGCTCCATGTGTATCCTTAAAACCAGCACCTGGATCATAGGCCTGGTGAGGCAAAGCCAAGGTTTCCCTGTTAGCTGAGGAATGCTTTGTGTGACTGCACAGGCACGTGCCAGTGATGATTTTACTCCCGAGTACTTTTAAAGCAATGAAACCTCCAGATAGTTTTCCATGTTTTCTAGTTGAAACCGCTTCAGTCAAAAAAGCCTCTTTGAAAGTCATTCTCTATCACAGGGCCATAAAATACTGTGGCTTGTATTTTGTATTCTGTCTGGCTTTGAACTATCTGATGCTAAAATGTGTGTGAAGCACTCTGTCGTGTTATTAGAAGGCACCTACTTTTGTAGCTGCAATTTGGTTTCTAAAAATGTTGAATTTTTTATTAAAAAGAATTTCTTCTGGTGTGTGGCTCCATGTAGCTTCACGCTTAAAACAGCAGTAAAGCCATATCCTGTCTCTAAAAGGTAATTGTTATTGAATGTTCAGGAAGGTGTTCAATATACAGATATAAATTCAAAATTTAATCCCTGAATACTTTAATAAAAAATTTAGGACTAAAATAGTGGTAGGCCTGTGGGTTTTATTATGTTGTTGCAAGAAGTTTTGTGAACAGTGCATAAAAGACCTGGATTCTCTGACAGTGGCTGCCCAAAATCAGCCAGGGCTCTTGTTCCCTGGTCCCTAGGAGCCAGGGCAGTGCTGATCAGTTCCCTCTACTGGCTCAAGTACTGCCTGCCAAGGGAACTCCCAAAACTGAGTGATGCTCCAACATAGCTGCTCTAGCTGTGTAATTTCACTTTAACTGGTCATATCTATTTTATTTCTGATACAGATTTTTTTCTATTTTATTTCTCTGTTTAAAGTCACAATTATTTTCCCTCTTAAGACTGTGTGACAGAAAGAGTGATTATTTTAGTTTGGATGCTTGTATGTAAAATATAAGCTTGATTGGGAACCTGACAGCCAGCAAAGAAAACAGCTCGGAGAGCAGCATGGATCTCTTGCTGCCAGCCCCTCTCCCCAGGCTGTGCCCACCTGAGCAGTGGTGCTGCATCCTGAACTGCTTATGAGCACCTTGGTCTAAATTGCTCCACTGGATGATTTGTGCCTTAACATGGGCTGTTCTGATACAAGCCTGGGATTTCTGAGACCAGCTGGCCTGGCACACTATCAAACAATGCAGAGACCCCTTTATTTGAAGGAACAAATTATGGGGAATATTGATCTTCTGGAAGACATTCATCTCTCTTTGCCTTTCATTCCTGTTTCACCTTTCAAGGTGAGGATGACATGAAGAGGCAAAGTAATGGCTTGGAGGGCTGTCTGGGGCTTGTGGGGCCATCTGTTTTGCAGGCTTGGTATAAACTCCCTGCATATGTGTTGTTACTCTACAGTATGTTTATACAGTATGTGCAGGTTCAGAAGAAATGTGCAGCTAGCAGAAGAAATGCATTTATCTTCTGCTGGTAGAGGCAGCAGCCCTGTAACACTAATACAGAATATACTTGTTTGCTTGAGACATAGAAAGTATCTACAAGTGTAGCTTGTAGAAGTCTCTCTTCTCTGATTGTTAACCAATTTATTTGAATGTCACTTGCTTTTCGCAATTAACTTCTCACAAAATACTTTACTGAAACCTTTCTGGCATTTTTTAACTCCCAGCACAGCTTTTTGGGCTTATGTTATTGGTCTGTAACAATAATGGTAAATATTATAGCCATTCAGGAACTACCTTTTAGATGTGCAGACATGAAAGCTTGGCTGCACCAAAATTTATGGGCATGTTGCCATTTCCTTGAGCGGGACTGGCATTTTCCTCTTTGGATGTTGGCTTCTGATGTTGGGAGTGCTCAAGAGACAGCTTTGTTTGAATTCTGTATGTGTCTGTTGGCCTGATCTCCTTGGACTGGAACTGTTAGGCTTGTGGAGCATCTCTTTGGAGCTTTCATCGTGAAGTATTAATCCAGAGGAGTAATTGAGCCTAAATTAATAGGAATTCTCAGATTGTTTTTGGATTTTGGAAGATCACTGCTGATTTCTGTCTTTGCCTTTAATTTAGGTGTTAATGTTAGAATTACTGAATCAGAATGTTGAAACTGACTGTGTAGCCCTTGAGCCTGCGTGGTGACAGCACTGACAGATCTCGATCTTGCTTTTGACTTGTGCATTGTAATTTTCCGAGTGTTCTGAGCTCTTGTCCTGGCTGTGGTGCCGGCTCAGTCTGGTGACTGCCCTCACCTGTGAGACCACTGTGGTGGCCACTGCATTGTGGGACCCTCAGGAGATCCCCCCTCCTCTCGGAGGGGTCTGGCACCTCCTGTGTGGTGCTCTGCCAGAGGCAGGTTTTGGCACAAACTCGCAGGTGCTGCCTTGACGTGTTCCCCTGTGCCTACATGCCCATGGGGTGTCTCTCCTTCCCAAGCCACAGGTGTTGTGCTGCCTGTGCACTGGGTATTTCCACTGTGGTGCCATGGCTGTAGTCAAGGTGCCCTCCATGGCTGTGCCACACGGCTCCCGCTGGGCCATTACACCGGCTTTTAACCTGTCCAGGAGGAGAAAATAAACTCAGAACACGATCTTTCCCTTGTGGTCGAGTCTGCCTGATTTTTTTTGTGGCTGCTGAAACAGCCTGCAACCAGAGTGGTTTTCAGGATATTGCTGTAAGGAATGGAAAATTATGGGGGTGTATATCACATGGCATGGGCTCAGGAATTGTCTGGCACCTCTTGCTTTAAAGTGATGGGCTTTGCTGTGTTTGTTGTCTTCCTCGTGACTCCATGCATAGGGCACTTGGGAGTACACAAGGAAAGGGTGTTACTTTGGTAAACTTTGTGTGGGTAATACACTTGTTTTCTGTCTCATCTTGTGTGGGGATAGCAGTGCTGTTAATTTCTGAATATGTACTTTGGATTTTCTAGATACTTGCTTTCTGTCCTAACCTCTTCAATGGTGTTTCAACTGTTACCTTGTCTTTTTTTTTGCACCCAACAGTGGTTAAAAGCCCTGTGAATAGCTTTATTCTGGTATCAGTATATTTGACAACCATGACAATAAATGCCAGTCATTCCTGAAGGACAGGACTGCTACTGATATATACTGTCCTTTCTCTTCTGTATACCTGGTTAAAAGCTAGGAATTTTTTCGTTTTGTATATGGTATTAAGATTTAGTTTAATTTGTTACTAGTAACTAAGTTCAGGGATCTCTTTTTCCTCCCCAACAAGGCTTGTACTTGCAGGAATCTGCTCCAGTAACCTGACAGTGAAACTATTTAAGTCTAAACATTATAAGAAAGAGGAGAACATGATATAGCTGCCAAGTAGTTATTTGTTAACTGTAATATTTTAAATACTGAAGAGCGTTTTACTGATTTTTTTTAATTAGTAAAAATACAATTCCCTCGTGTCCTATTGTTCATGATAATGACTGCAAGTTTAAATGAATCTCTGCTGTCTTCAACTATGTGAGCTACATATCAGTTTGCTGCATGTAACAGCAAGGACATTCTGTAATTGCTCTGCATTGTGACAGACAATTTTATATGCATAGGCTTTTTCCACCATCATTTCTAGTATCCAAGGATCAGTGGTCCATGAAATCAGATCTGTGTGACTATTCCTGGTGTATTAGCATTACCTAATTTTCTGTGACAGACTTGGGAAATACAATATGGTGGAGGGTTTTGGTTGCCTTTGTTCATCTGGAAATGACCTTAGTTATAAGTTAACTTGACATGCTGTGTGACATCCTGGCCTAGTTGCCTAGATGTACAAATAAACTTGCTTGATGAAGTGACAGCTGCCTGTTTTTCTAGATGACAGACAGTAATTCAGTCTGGGTAGATGGAGAGAAGATGGAGTAAAACTATTGTGTGAGGAAACAGACAAAATCACAAAATCTCCCTCTTGGCCTGATGACTTCCTTTTATATAATTTGTATATATATATTAATGCTAATATGTTAATATGGAGGCTTGTGTCTGTCCTGGTGTATTTGTGGTTTGGGTAGCTGAACTGGGGCTCCTAGGTTCTTATATACACAAATCATGATGAATGCCATGTCAGATGAAGATAGGGAAGCAGAGATGCAAGAAAAGAAGGATCTAATTCTTGAAACCTTCTCCTGATGTCATCCTGTTTTGCAAGTCATAGCTTCGCTCTTTGTGATTGAAGCAGACATAAAACTACTGTGTGGGAGTGTGGCTGAGAACTGAGGTTCAGCCTGGAAATTACCATGCATTGAACAATGAAAGGAATCTTAGTCAGTAGATACTAGGGAATATTCAGTGGATAAACCTTCACAGCTCAGCATGGAAGAGATGAGATTTAAGGGAGCTTGGGACTATCACAAAGCTTTTGGTGTTTGGATCAGTGGTGGCCCATCCTTTACAGCTCATCACTTGCTTGAAGCTGCAATTGTGCTGAAAATATTTGGAGCCTTTAGAAAAATGCAACTGTTTTGTTGTTTCCTTAAGCTTGGAGGACCCTTTTCTGGATACTTAATAAATACCTAATATCCTTTAAAAATAAAAGCATTTATTTTTAAAAGAAAAGAATTATATATTTTAAAAATATGCAGTTAATTTCATGTTTAGGTCTCATGATATTCAGGAGATACAAATGTGTGTGTACATGTGGGGGTACATTTGCTGTGTGATGCTGATAACCCTGTATTGAAGAACAAGAAGCTCCGAGTTTAGCAGGAACAGTGGAAATTCCTGTCTAGTTACTTTCACATTATATAACTGAAAAGGTACATGTTTAGATTCTGTTAGCAAGGTAGTTATAAAGAATTGGAGGCAGATTTGTGTGTATAATGACTGATATTACTTTTGTAGTATTCTGTGCAAAATTGAAATACAGCACACAAACATGGGTACCTGAGGGAACAGCTGAACTTATCTTTAAGAATGAAGAGTACTATAAGAAGCATATGCACTTCCATGAAATATTATTAATCTGGGAGTAAACTTTTTCCAAGCAGATCCAGTTTGAGGGGTACAAAAGTGCAGTGTTGTGTTTTTGCTGGGCATGGAAAGATTTTGAAGCTGCTTTCAAAGTGCAGTGTTTAATATGACATTATATATGTCAAAATACAGCTGGAGTAATGCCAGGACTAGCACAACAAAAGACAACAGAAACTAGAAGTCTTCTACAGAGAACAATAGTGTGAGTAAGTTGTCCCACATCCCAGTATGTATAGAAGCCTTCTTTTGAAGGTTGTATTGTATTTCTGATTTCGAAAACAATATAACAACATGGTAAATCAACTCTTATCTGATCTGTCTCACTAGTTCTTGTTGTTTCTGTTCCTGTTGGTATAACCTCTCTGTTTCTTCCCTAAACCATGGCATTGAAAAGCTTTTGCTGCTTTCTTTATGTCCTGTCAAAACTCAAGGGAAAGTCTTAGACTGACTTGGTGGAACATGTTCATAACTCAGTTGCTGATCAGGAGTGGGTCAGGGTCCTGCTTCCCTACCCACTGCCACCAATGCTCCCTGCCCTGTCTTGTGAAGAAACATCATGTTACTTGCAGTCAGTGGGACGTTCCCACCAGCAGCCCAAGAAGCTCTGGAGTGGGAACAGACCTTGCTGGTCACACACTGAAATAACTACTCATGATGTTAAGAGCTACAAAAGTTAATTCTCAAATATGTCATTAGTTCAAAACAAACAGTGTTGAGAAGGCAGAAAGGGATTGTGTTCAAGGCTCGAGGTTGACTTCTGTGCTTTCTCACAAGACAGCGTATGTGGGTAGGTTTTAGAAATTTTCCGTACAAAGGCAAAAAAACCACGTGGTCAGCAGTAAGGGCCCCAAAGATAAGGCAGCATAGCAGAGTTTGTGCTATGATTTCTTTTTCTGTGCCTCATTAATAATGAAAGAAGTGAATAATATAGTGTGGGCTAATGTCTGGCAGCAGAAGCAGTGGCCTGGATTTGACATGTAGTTGGTAAAAGTGAACGAGTTCTCTGCTTCCCCCCCCGCCATTGTTATTCCAGTTGAATTGAAAACTCCTTTTACTGTCTCCTGCTGTCTCCTGTTCTGTCATGGGATGGGAGCCTCAAACTAAGCTGCACAAGTTGAGACTTTTCGTCTGGAAAATACTTACACATTCAGAAAATTCCTGAATACTCTGTTCAAGTGTTAAGCTTTTTTGTTGTGTCCTTCTGTCTCTCTGTTCTCAAGTGTTTTGAGATTCCACCTTTTATCTCTGCCGAGTGTGATTCATCTTGCCACATAGAAGCTGACCTCTGTCTTTGGGATTGAGGATGGAAGTCAGTCTAGGTTTCAGGCAGTGTTACAGAATTGTGGTGTTTTAGAAATTTTCAGCTTTCTAATTCAAAGCATTCAAATACTCCAGTTGTTTTCTGCTGAGAGAAATTCTTGAAACTACTACTTCAGGACATAAATTTCAAACGTGTTCAGTGTCTGTGTTGTCCCTCCTAAAACGTCTCAGTTTTCCTTTTTCTGTAGCATATTCAGAGGATGCCTGCAGGATGGGGGTTGGAAAATGGATGATACTTTGTCTGCACTGAGGCTTTTCAGCCACAGATGTCCTGTCTGCACGCTCTTGTAGATTAAATTTTTGTATGTACTTGCAGATTAAATTATTCAGTGTTTGCCAAGTGATGAAGTCTCTAAGCTCAGGTAAAATGGATTGACTGCTATAAACATCCTGCTTCCCTCCTTCCATGCCTTAGTGATGATCTCATTCCTCTATGTAGTGAAATTTAGGACTGTTATAAACAGGAAACATTATCAAAACAACTTGGCTGCACCCACCCTTAGAATTTAAATTATATTTCAAGATCTTTCTTGAACAAAATAGACTATATTTGTGCAAAACCATAGAGTTCTGATTATATCACTAAAAGGACTTGTAACAATATGACAGAAAATCACGACTTTCACAAGAAAAACTGGAAGACATCTAGTTCTAAACTTGGCAGGGTTAGTTAGATAATTGGAGGGCTGGGAGGTCAATCTGTTCCCTGCTGCAGTTTAACAATTATATAATTAAACTGCTTCCTCCTCCTTTTTCCCAAATAAATTTGTCAAAATGCTGTTCTCTCTTAAGCATGGGGAATAATGGAATTTATGGAGTATGAATTACTTGGTGAACTCTGTGGAATTAAGGGGGTACCATCTTTGTGAGTCTCTTATCCAGATTTATTAGGGCTTATTATGTAATGATGATGCTGCCTAATCATTGTTTATACTGAAGTGTACTTTTGAGTTCATTTTGATGAGGACTAGGGTTAAAAAAACTCCCCACAACACAAAAACCACCACCAGCAACAAAATCCCCAACCAACCTCTGGTAGCTTTTTAAAAGAGAAATTTGGACTAAGTTGTAGCTGCAAATGTATTTTAATTTTCTGGTTGCCATCCTTGTACCTTTGCACCCTTTTTTATTTTGTGCCTCACATGGTAGGTCATGAGGAAAACTTTTTGTTGTTCTTGCCACCTGTTTGATATGATACTTTGCTGATGCACTTCTGCACAAACCTATCTGTCTGGTCCTTTTTGAGCCAAAGAATAGCACAACTAGAAAAAGTCAGTAGTTTTCAGTTTGGGAGCCGAGTGCTGCCCTGAGCAGATTCTGGCATGAGCAGCTAGAAGTGATGCAGGAAAGAGATGACGAACTGTGATGGGGAAAGGCGAGGCTGCTGACCAGAACCTTAGGCAGACATCAAAGCTTTTCATTTGATTTTACGTTTCTTGTTTGGGGTTTGCTGTTGTTAAGCTGCCTCGCTGTTGTGGCTGGAAGCTCTTCTAGTTTCTGTTTTTGAAGGATGAGCAAGAAGCCTGTAGGTAAACCAGAAACGTCATGATCTTGTTTTGCTCCGCTTCCCAATATTTTTTTTTCCCTTTGCTTGACTTTGTGCTAAAGAGACTTTTTGGGTTGCTTGAGAGGACAGGTAGAGGAGCAGGATTGATCTGGGGTAGATAATGGATGCATACAGGGTAACTGGTGCTAAACCCAGGGCACTGGTGTGCCCTGTCCTGCAGTGTGATCAGGCTCTCCCTGCTCGTGCTGCTCACCTCGGCTGTAATTACAGCAGATGTCTCGGCAGAGGAAGTTGTTTGTAACCCCGCTGCTGCATGTCAGTGCTGTTCAGCTGTTACTCATCCAGGCTGTTGCTGGAGATCCAGTACAGCAGGGAGCTCAGGAAGTCCTGGGGTCAAGTGCCCTGCAGCACAGGCATCCAGCCAGACCAGGTGGTTTGCATTTCTGTTGCTCCTTTTCAGAGCAAGCTGGACTGAGATAGTTATTAAAGGTATCACAGACAAAATAGCACAGTTCCTCTTTCTCTCCTGGTGCATCCTGGTGAATGTATTCATTCCTGTTAGTCATGCCAATCTCTTAAATCTTTATACATGCATAAACAAGACTTGACTTGTCATTGAAGTTCAGCAGGTGCATAGATGTTAAAAGCACCGTGTCTTTTGTAATTTTTTTCCTGATCTAGCAATTTGGCCTTTACCAATAGCCTTAGGTTTAAATAGCACAGGATATAAAAGAGTTAGTTATGCTGCTATGTTTGTTTTAAGAATAATTATAAGAAGTGCCTTCGGGTTTCTGGGAACATACTCTAGCAGAAGTAGCATTTCAGTGGCTTTATGCGGTACCTGACTTTTGCAGTGGCTCAGCTGCTGTTCTCAGAAAAAAAACCAAGATGTGTGGAAGTGCAGTGGATTTTGCTGGTAATTGGACTTCCTGTCATCAGCCTCGGGAGCCTGTGGCACTGGGTGTCTACAGAAGGAATACTGGTCAAGGAACTTTCACATATTTTTTAAAAAGGCAAATGAAACCTGAGTCTGCTTTTAGGGGAGGGCAGCCCTAAGGACCAGTCTGTGGGTCTTGCCCTGTAGCCAGTGAAGGCAGGGTGTGTCTGGTGCAGAACTGGCTGCTCGTGAGCGGGGAGAAAGCCTGAGTGCCTAAAGCACCTGCAGAGCTGCTCCTCCCAGCCTGTAGAACAGCAGAACTGGTACATGCTGGAGCAGCCCAAGCTGGTTTTTCTGGCAAGGTCAAGGTATGTTGTCCCAGCGATACAATGAAAGCACAATATAATTTTCCCTTGAACACTCTATGCTATATATATACACACTGTGCTATCCCATCCTTGCACTGTTGTGATGCAATAGACATGCAGAATGATGGGATCCCTAACCCACTACTAGACTTTACGGTAAAACAAGATTTATTACTTCCAATACTTGTAAAGCAGTGCTTTGTATGCAGAAGAAGGGTATCTATTATTTTATTTTATAATAAGGTTTTTATTGGGATTAGTTGACTGAGGCTATTTTTTCCAGTGCAGTTTCAGTATCAGAAAGATACGATATTCAGCTGAAATATATTTCACCTATTGACTGATCAGATTTGAATACCGGAGAGCCATTGTTTTAATAGAGCTCTAAAAACCCACAGCTGTTTTCATGTTTTCACAGAATCAGTTCTCTGGCTTCTCTGGTCAGAAAAACAAAGTTTTCTCATTCAGTTGCCTTTTTCTACCACTGAAGACATGACAGTGCTTATATCTCAGACTCTCCCTTCAGCCATCTTTTCCGCTTTTGTGTGACACCAAGTCCCAGAAGAGACTTGGCAGAAGAAACCCCAAACATCCTGTTGTCAGCAAACTGCCTCTGTTCCTCTCTGCAAAAACCCTCATGGATGAAAGAGCGTAAAAGAGGCATCTGATAAAGTTGGATACACTTCTAATCCATTGTCCCATTCCTTGTTGTAGTTAGTGTCACACCGTGAGGAAGGTGCAAGGATGCTGAAAAAACGTGGATGGAGGATGATCTCCCCATCCACAAAGGTTGTCTCATATGCTTCAGTTGTTTGAGTTGGGTTAAGGCATGAAATCTAACTTTGGAGATATTTTTCAAAATACATTTGTAGTATGTATAACATACATGTATATGCACATGTGTATATATAGAACATGTATGTATGTATGAAATATTGCATGTGTTATATGTAAGTTTTGACTTTTAGATACAACAAATTTCTTGACCTGAGGAAGCTCAGTGAAAGGATCCCAGCAATTACTGGCAGCTTTCAAAGCTGTCTGCCTCTGTCCATGTTGAAAGAGAAGCTGAGTCGTCCACCCCAGCAGAAAGTTACAGGGTAAACTCTGCTTGGCACAATGTGACTAAGAAACTCATAATTGGCTCTGTGTGGGCAGAGGATCTGTCTGTGGTAAGGAGAGAGCTGCGTAGCAGACACAGAAAGTGTACTGGGATGACTAGGTAGGATATGGCATTCATATGGATGCTTCGTGCTCTTGTGTGTTGTTGCTCTTCTGAAGCCCTGTCAAGTTTGGGAAGAGTTTCTTTTTTTATCCTTCCTCCTTGTGCTAAGAGGAGGAGGGTTATTGTGGATGGTAAAGGTTAACATACTTCCTGAGAGACAGATACTTCATTGTTTCCTATACAAATGCCATTGACAGTGAACTCGAAGCAACATGAAGTAGGATTGGCTAGTTTCAGATGCATTCAGAATAATTACCCAAAGCTGAAATAAATCCTAATAATTTGTAAAAAGCCAAACATAATAAATAAGCAAACTCCAAATTTTGCAGGTAAGTCTTCTTAGTGGTGGTTACCAGATACTGTCATTCTGGAGGCTACTTTGCTGTTAATTAATCCTGTGATACTGTTTTACTTGGGTATGTGAAGCTGAGGAGCTGCCCTCCTAAGCCAACCTCAAAGCTCTATGGTTTAAATTCAAGAAAATTGCAAACAAGTTCTGCCAATTCTTGTTTAAATGCCAGCCAGTTCCGTTAATGTCATTATTTTAGTTGTGAGCCTCCTATTACAGGGCTTATGTGAGTGTCTATTCATATTTAAAAATATATTGATCCTTTCTTTATTGCAAAATGGAAACAGCACGACTTCCGGAATAAAAATGGACTTCTTTCTTCATGTTTACTTTTTCTTTAACTCTGGAAAACTCAAGCCTTTCATTTGAAACTTTGAAGATGTTTTCTGTCTGTGTTGTAAACTCAGTGCTCGCTTCAAAGCACACATGCAGTTTGTAGGCTTGTATTGCCTAGGGAATTGCTGGGAGCCCTTGCTTGCTGTGTTGAGATGAATGCACAGAGAAGTTCAAATACTTCCTCTAATTTTTAATTTCACCAGAACCAATTTCTTTTTCTTGCCTGCAAACAGAACCTGAGCTCTCACTTCTCCATCCCTTCCCTTCCTTTCCTCTCTTCTCCCCTCTGTGTCTGTCTTGATTCCTATTTCTCTTTGAAGTGCCAGTGAGTAAAAACACAGGGGTAAGTAAATGGCCATTGACAGTTGTAGGGGCATTAATCATTCATCAGGTAAAAACCTCCTCATCCTTGTTGTCATGGTGAACATGCCATTGGCTCTCCCCAAGCTGTGGTGCTGATGCTCATCTCTCCTGCACTGTGACGGTCACTGGTGGCCAGAGGTGGCCTCTGTGGGTGCCCAGGCTGTTGGTATTCACCCCCTGCTCTCCCTGCAGACACAGGCTGCACAGAAACAGGCAAAAGCCAAGCAGTTACTGAGCCTTTCTTCCAAATGTTAATGAAAACCAGCTCAACTAGCGAGGTATTAGATTCATTTTATAAGTATTTCCATCTTCAGCTTAACAGGCAAGTGCTTATTAGTTAAAAACTTTGCCAATGCCTGAAGGAACAGTCTGAGTGAGCAGATTTTAAGGTGCTGAATGAAGCCCAGTTCCAAGGCATCAACTAAATAAAGCTGCCTAAGGACTAGGTGAAAGAAGGGGGCTGTGGGTAACCATTTCTTTCAATAAGTAAGGGATAAAATCTAGACCTGTGGCATATGTTTCTGCCTTCTTTCTGGAAGGGAAAGTCTCTTCTGTTTTGCTCTCCTATGTTTTTTGACATCATTTGGAAGAGCTGAAATCCAGACTATGACGTTTGGATCGCCACATACCCACGGCCATTCAGGTGGGCCATGGTGGGAGCTCAGCAGACCTGCCAGCTTGTTATCACATATGTTGTGGCATTGCTGGATGTAGGTGTGCACACATCCTCTCCACAGCCAGTATCAGCCATGGTGAAAGCGTGTTTGCAATCCCCAATTTGAAATATCTACCCTGTTAGATAACACTCCATTACTTGCAGGGGAATTGGGTGGTGTCTCTTCTTGCTGTGACATCTCAGTGAAATGCAGAATTATTTTTGGCCATGCCATGTAATGGATAGTAGTCTCACAGTCCCACTCTTCACAGTCCTCCTGGTGACATGCAGGAAGGACATTTTGTCCTTTGGGTCCTTTGTTTCCCTGTTGAGCTGCAGGATAGGAGTGAGTGTGTGTTAGGTGTCATTGAGAGTCTGTGCAGTGGTTGGAACAGGAGCTGATGGAAACTGTAGCATGAGATTTTGCTATGGAAAAGCTTAAACTTTATGGAGAAATTGAATGAACATAGTTATATCATGACACATTATTTGTTATTAGATTGAAACTTTTCCATTTTTGTCAGAACATACTGCAAAACAACAAAATGCTGTTTTAAAGACTTTTTTTGAAATTGCTGCTGGCATGTAAAGCTCCTGTGTGTGGTGGGAGAGGGGAAAGACCAAAGTACAAACCCAAGCACATCCATCTGCAAAGGCTACAAGGCTTCATTTTCTTAAAATACATTCTTTTAGGTTTAACTTGAAACAGTGATTAATGTTTATTATTTAACACAGAAATTCAAGGACTTACAAACTTCAGGGTAATGATTTTTTTTCCTCAGATTTTATCTTGAAAAACATGGAAGGTTTGTTATGTAAAGAGTTCACAGAAGACTAAGTTTATAATTTCAAACATGAACATATGAAAAGGTTAATGTTCTTCTGTTTCCTCCCTTCGGAGGTCAAGAAGGAGGCAAAAATAAAGCACTCTCTGATACTATTACAGACTATATGGGGAGGCTATTTGACAGCATGGAGCTGTCTGGAGAAAGACTAACTTTCTTTAAAGCAAATCCCAAAGATCCATGAATGTACTTCTGTAAAAATCTCTTCCCAGCTGGGTTCCCGTAGTCCAACTCATTTCACTGTTGTGTTTTGGTAGTGAAAAACACTCTTGCTGTTTGGGATGCGTTTTTTGGCTAATTGCCATTGCTTGCTGTTTATCAGCATGCCTGATGTTTTTGGTGGAGGAAATACCCATGCTTTTTGCTACATATAATCAAGTTAAGCATAGCTTAATTTACTACTTTTACTGCTTTGTTTTGTTTTTGATGATGGAGACCTGCAGACTTTTTTGGTGTGCCAAATCTACTGAGGGAATTTGAACATTTCTTTTGTATTCCCTGGTTACTAAGCTGGAATCTACCCTGGCATTGGTGAAATTTTAAGATTTAAGAGCAGTTCTTTTTTTCTTCATGTGTGTAAACTGAAAGAGAGACAGGGATTAAAATTCTAAACTTGTTCTGTTTTCCTTCAGAAACTGAAAATGTATGTGATCAAGTGTTGTAGGGGTAAGGCTCAATTTATTAAAGAATTGCTTTAGCAAGCTCTCAGGGATAGGTTACTTTGTGTTTAACATGTCCTATATGCACAAAATACTTTTTCCAAAATAATGATTGTTAAATTCTTTAAAAATACTGCTTTATCCAGCAAAAAGGAGGGCAGCCTTTCACATGTCTGAAGTGGGTTAGAGATCCTGACAGCAAATGGTAAAGTAAACTGCCTGACTTGATTATCTTGTTTTAAGTCTCTTGTTGAATGTCAGGGTCTCTCATCTTTAAATATTTTGTGGTTGTCTAATATATGAGTCAAATCATCTATTTGGCCTCCTTAGAAATGTGAACATTTTTAATAGAACATCTACCAGAGTAAAAAAGTACCTGAAAAACTACTTTGTACCTTTTCCTCGTCCGTTTCTGTAGTTGGAACCAAAAGTAAGTAAGCTTGTGGTGTGTGAAAATATCTGTTAAGGGCTTTTCCAATGTCTAAAGAAATATCTGATGTAAATTTCTCCTCAAGCTATACTGAAATACAAGGGTCACTCGTAAGGATTTTAGGAGCTAACCTTCCAAGTTGATACTGTTCATGCAGGTAAAATAATACGAATATTACTCTTGTCATTTGACACCCACAAACCATGATTTTTTTTTCTTACATCCTAGCATAGCATCATGATGTCTTTGGGGTGGGGCTGCCTAACATGTAGTTTGTAATGGAAATTCTCATCCTCCTCTTGCCACCTCTTAGATGATTTGTCACCTCATTCCTCTACCCAAGATGTTTTGCTAATACTTTGAAGCAAACAGATAATTGCAAGTACGTGTGACTGTGTTGCAGCATATCCTTCCTTTTATGCCAGCTAAGCTGCAATGGCAGGAAGCAACTTTAAGACCTTCAGAAGAAAGTATAAATTGTGGCTGCAGTCCATCTAATTTCTTTTCAGGTCTGAAATGATTGCCTGTGAAAAGTGACTGTGCTGTCAAGAAAGAAGTGGTGGCAAAACATTTAGAAATGACTGTTCTTTTCCTATTGCTGTTTCCAGAGTAATGAAGTGATGGAGCCGCCTCATGAGCCTGACTTTGTACATTGACATGTTTTGTTTATCTTGAACATTTTCTTTATGCAGCTGAAGCTTACTGAGTAATTGAACTTCTGGAGACCCATATTCCTCTAGAGATATTTGCTTGAATTCTTACTTGACACCAATTGCTCTTCTCTGTGGTTTTTTAATTCTTTCACAAAAGATTTGTGTTGTCATTTAGGTCCTCTCTCTCTTATCACCTTGGAATCATGAAGTTATTTTGTATTTCAGCAAAAATTTTTGTTGTGTTTTTGGTTTATTTAGAAGGAAATAAGTGAAACAGCTGTCAGGCAAGGGTCTACATCAATGCTTTTATCTTTCTTTTGAAGTAATGTCCTAGCTAGTTGTTCCTGCACAAAAGTCTCTGTAAATGTAGTTGTGGCTGACTTTCATGTTACTTTGTTGAGAAAGCAATAGATTTTCCTTTATTTTAGAGAAAACAGACAAACAAATACTGACAGTTTGTTATATTGTGCCCTCATCATGAATTAGGCTGTTACTGTGCCAGCTGGTGCTCAAATACAAAACACCACAAGAGCTTCTTCCAGCAGGACTCCTTCCCTGGAGAGGCGTGAGCTGCTGTGAGACAGGCAGGGGAGGTGCAGGGGTGGTACCTCTCGCTCTGTTTGCGATGTTACAAGTGCCTCTGTTCTCCTGCAGGTCCCTTTGGTTGCCTCAGTGGAGGATGGTGTAAAGATCTGTGACAGCACTGCTCCTCTGTGGCTCCACTGAGGAAGCAATTAACTTGGATCTGGGCTGGGCTGTATCTGACTGCACACAGTGCCTCTTTTTGTCCCCCTATAGTTGCAATCATATGAGTGTGGTGTGGCTAAAATTGCTTGCCTGTGGAATGGGAAATGCTTTTCCTTTTCCCCTTTTTTTGTGTAAAGAAAACCATGATTTGTTCAGGTGCTGATATACATGTTTTGGAAGCACAGCTTGAGATAACCCCTGCCTGTGGGTCCTGCTGCTGATGGTGGGCTCTGCCTTTGCCCCTTCTGGGACACTGCCCTCACCTCACTGTTTCCCTGCCTGCAGAAAGGGGACAAGGCACTGAGACCTTTGGTGTTTGTAAGGGATATAGTGAATGGCAGTGCTGCGGTGCGGTCTTCGCTTTCCTTCTCCCTGCCCATTGTTTATGCTGAGCCTTAGATAAGATGAGTATCTTTTGTTTTTCCTGTAGATAATAATAACAGCCTGTCTCTACCAATACAGGATTAGGTTCTTCTTTCAGGAAGACGTGGGAAGAAAAAAAATGAACGTGGACTTGGTGAAGTATGTGTGACAGAAAAGGTCTGAGGGCAGGGAAAACAGCAGGCTGCACTCTAGATGGGAATGCAAAATGGCTTTGCTGAGCACTAGTGCCCTCGGAGAACCTCTCTGCCTCAGCCATGTCAGCCATGGCTTGCTTGTTTGTCACCCAGCAAGATCTCTTCAATATCAGCGTTTTCCCTTTGTGAAAATACTGTCTTGCTTCTTAATGGCAAAAAGCAATTGTCATGTTGCTGATAGCTGTGATGAATAATGAATATAGGTGTTGCTGTGTTGGGTTGGTGGGTTTTCTGCACTGACCTGATCAGTCTTTGGCATCTTGTCACTTTTCTTTTAAGAAGCAGTTGTTTCCCTTCCTTATTCCTGTTAAGATTCTTGTGCCTCTGTTGATATGGAAAACTGACCTGTTTGTGGCTTGGATTCAGTGTCGGGTCTAACAATGAGATGCTCCACTGGCATCTTATTAGCCAAAGCTAACAAGGCAAAAGCTTTCATTTTGACACAGTGTTTGTGAGTGTTCAGATGTCAGTCTACTGCTCTACATGTTCTTGGATATTTGTTGGAATGCAGGTGGGTGGATTAATGGATCAACACCTGAAAGGAGTTTGAAGTCTTCAGATTTGTCATGTGTTAATAGGACTGTAAGCTGGGACAGAGCCCTCTTGTCTTTTTCCTGCTCTATGCTGAAATGTGGGTGCTGTAAAGTAATTAGGAAGCATGTGCAGAGCAGAAATTCCTTGGACAGTATTCATGGTTTTCAGCATTCTTTCTACTGTTGCAGAGGGACCCATGGTGTGTTTCCCTCCCACCTTTTTTTACCTCTTACTAGCTCTAGGTAAATTGGTCATGTAGATTGATTTTGTCAGCAGAAACTATAGAATTGGTTTCTTTGCTGTTCACAGGATTCCCCCCGCAATGCATTTTTTATTATCTTAGGGCTTTGCTTAATGCAGAGTTCCAAGAGCATAAGGATGTATCGGTTCCGTTCCACCTCAGCCTAAATGTGTGTCCATGCTATTTGGAAGCAAGATCAATACTTCCTGTGGCCTTCTTTGTCTCTTGTTGTTCTACCTCATGGAGAATATGGAGAATTAATTTTTTTTTTTAAGTATTTATATGTATTTTGGCTGTCTTGTCCCATGAAATGTCCTGGCATTTAGCTATAACCCACAGTTACTCAGATGATTTATTCTCTGCTTGTCTTCAGAGTTTAGTCTTGCTTTAAATGGGACTTAATTGAATGGCAGCCTCTTGCACTGTAACTCCCCTCTAGAAGGGCCTTTGGGGCCTCTTGAGATAAGACAGGGGGAAATGGGTTTAAACTAAAACCTACAGGACTGACTGCAGGTCCACTTAGATTAGATATAAGGAAGAAGTTTTTTATAGTGGGGTTGGCAAAACACTGGCACAGTGTGCCTGGGGAGGTGGTAGAAGCCTGATGCCTGATAACATTTAAGGTTAGATTGGACAGGGCTCTGAGCAATGTGATCTGTGTTAATTGCAGGAGGGTTGGACTAGAGATCTTTGACAGTCCTTTCCAACCTCGACTATTCTGTGAACATAGATTGCTAGATCTACTTACCCATCAGAACAGGACTTTGGAACAAAGTAGAGGGGCTGTCCCTTAGTACTGCTTTCTGTCTTTTGATAGGGTTAATTTATCTTGTGTTTTTTGCTGCTTTCTTTGATACTTAATATATCAAAACCTTCTAAGATGTCATCGTTTCCAGTTCATCTTGCTGCCCTAGAGGAAGTGCTAAACTGAGCTAGTGGATACATTTTCATTAACTTTCTAGGGAGAATCTTTGGGCTGGCACAGCACAAACTATTTGTTACAGCAAGTGTAATTTGCAGCAGGAATATTCTACTTATGAAGTGTCAATAACAAGGCATTAATGTTACTGCATTCTGAGAGGGGCACCCGCATGAGTGGAAGAATTCTGATGGTGTTGCACAAAAAATTAAACTGCTGACGATTTTGAGGCATGGCTTAAGGTGCAGAATATCTTTTCTTATAACATATTAGTAAAATATGGGATGTGTGCCAAACCTGTAGGCTGAGGTTTACCTTACTATTTCTTCAGATGCTGCATTTTCATAATTTCTTGCTATTGTCCCTTATTCTCTAAGGACTACATGACAATTAAGTGTCTTGTACGTCCATATGCTTTTCTCTTCTGCTTACATTTATTAATTTTTTTTGCTGTCCTAGAATATCTGTGTATTTTGCAATGCCAAAATACCAAGGCTCCCAGCATGCAAAAGCAGGAGAAATTGTTCATCCATGCAGCTTGGAGATGTGTTTATCCTTCTGATCTGTACGGTTCAGGCCCATTGTATCAGTGGGTGCTCTCCGCAGCACCCTTACATGGGGGTGAAGGTTTCCTAAACTCTCTGTGGGATTCTGTTTGTGTCTTGACCCTACAAACACACTTGCTCTAGTTATACTGTTTGTCTTGACTGAGAGGTTATCTAGTGCAAAGGATACTCTAGCTGTCTAGGTTGTAACAGATACCTGCCTTCAGTAATGCACCATCCTCTATTTTCAGTTTGTTCTAGTGTCATCCGAGACATTGTGATCCTGTGTTTGAAAGGGGAGGGGAAAAAACCCAACCTCCTTGGATCTTTTGGATAGACATAAGGAAAAGCTGCAGGAGACTTCCTGGTTTTAAGATCTGAATGCTGTTGTCTAGAAGTTAGCTGTGTCTTTAAGAAAAAACGAAGTATTTATATTTGGTGTCTATCTGAAATCATGTTTACCCTACAGTGTTTATTAAACCTGAGTTAATTTTCCTCCTGTCTTTCTATGGCTGCAGGAGCTTTGCCAGTAAGGCATTATAATAACTAGTAGTCTGAGGCAGTGCAGGCCACATGCCAATTTCCCATTCCTGCTCCGTGGGCTGGCCTGGAGACCTGCTGCCTGGCAGTGCCACGCTGCTTCTGCCCACACTGCCCTGGGGCTGTGGCAGGCTGAGCCCCAGCTCTGGTGATCTCTGTTGCAGGAGCCCAACCTGCCCTGGAGAGGCTCAGCCTTGCAACTGAGCACTCTTGTTTAAAAATAGTAATTATGAAACCTTAATTACTCTCTGTCTCTCTCCTGTCTCCCTTCTGTCCATTACTCTGAAGGGTTCTTGAAATAGAGTAATTAGCATCACGCTTTTACATGGCAGTCTTGAACTTATTTAAAAGAAACAAAGATTTCTTTGTCTGTTATCTTTTATTTTGTGTGATGACCATGACTCTTTCTAGTCCTGTGATGTTTTTGTCAGGACTATCTTGGCTGAGGTGAGTGCTGTTAGTCACGCAGCTCTCTTGCCATTGGTTTTTCATCTGATCTTCCTCAGTAACCAACACTTCCAGCCTGAGATGATGGACTTATTGTTATGATACGTTCAGAGACAGAATGTGCTGTTGGTTCAGGTTAGAAATCTTACTTTGCTCGGGCATTCACAAATGTAATTTGGAGAGAAACTGCTGTATCTGACATGCATATCTTTGGCAAGTTTGGAAAAAATTGTTTCAGTCTGAGCTGCTCACAGAGGTGGATTACCTGAGAGAGACCCAAGGGGATGGATGCCTGATGTACCCAACATACACAAACAGTAGAAAGGTGCTCAGTAAGTGGGTGTGACTGTCTGAACAACACGGATATCTATAGTGATATAGTTGGCTTCTGTTGCACGTCTTCTGGCTCTCTTGCATTTTGCTGGCATCTAGGGCACAGTTCCTTTGTCTCATTTGGTTTTTCTATTACTTATCCCAGGGGTTCTCTTATAGCTCTGAAAAGCATCCAAATAAAATATTAAAGACCTGCAGGTCTAGTGAGTACAAGAAGTGTTCTTGGCCCAGCTGTAAATCAGAAATCTGGGCTGTGAAGTATAAGTTTTTGAGGAGGAAAGCCATGTTTCTTGAAAAGTAAAAGTGAATATTTTTCCTGTAAGTTAAAATTACTCTTAGTGTCACTGGCTCAGCTGTCTGGGCCTAGGACTGCTCCTATGGAATGGGGTGAACATGCACAGTGCATGTATCCACATATATATCCAGATATGAATTACAACATTCATGTAGTATTCTGCTTACATGAGAAGTTTCTGTTAACATGTCAATGGAGATTTTCTGATTTTTAAATTTCTCTTTTGGCCTCCTAGTATAGACAAAGTCATAGCAGTTACATCAACTCGGGTTTAGTGCTGCCGTATTTTAGTTTGTTCGATGAACTGCATAGACTAAAATCAAAAGTAAACCCCAACAAAACCATTTAAAATTCTTCAGTTCCTTCTAGTCTTCATTATGATGTTTTTATGCAGTCACATCAACAAAACTATATGTGGAATACAAGTTTCTTTCTCCCTCAGCTGGATGGTTCATACATAAGAGATTATTGTCTTCAGTGCCTTACAACATTTTAATGCTCAACAGAGCATATTCTTGGAGTGTTTGTAAGAGATGAGTAAATAAGAACCATCTTTTCTGTAGATAAAAATTTATTTCTTCTCATTCTACTGCTCTTTTCTTTGCTGCTTCATTTATTTAGCTGTTTCATATTGGAAAAATCTGGTTATATTCAGTTACCACCTAAGAGAATTGCACAATTTCTTGAAAATGAGATTAGTGGTCAGGACCAGTGCCAGCTCTGAGATCTTGGCCTATAAAGTCACCTAAGCAAAAGATGCTTGCATCTAGACATGGTTTGCATTGGGTATAGATATACAGAGACAGCACAACGGTTGTTTTTCGTTTTCCTCATTTTGCTTTTCTAATAAATTAAGCTCTGTTTTGTGTTGAATTATCTTAGAAAAAATGTTCTTTTTTTGGAATATGGATGCTGATCCAGGTCACTGGGTAACCCTCATGATACATTTGTCTGCCTGTTATATGAGCTGGATGCAAGCTGGATCTGACAGGGAAGAGCTCAGTGTCCTTGTAACATCTTTTCACAGATTATTCTGAGTTGGAAGGGACCCATGAGGATTATGGAGTCCAGCTTTTAAGTGAATGGCTCATAGAGGAATCAAATCCACAACCTTGGTGTTACTCGTTACTTTGTGAAAATTAATTTCCACCACTTATACAAATGCACTTCATGTGGTTTATTTTGTCCAGACTTTGCCTATATGGAGGAGAGAACGTAAACTGCCACTCAGGATTTTATTGCCTTTCATGCATTACGTGCTGGGTATTTTCCCTTTGGGGTTAAACTGTGAAGCCTGGTGAAGCTGAAGTTCAGTGGGCTGGGACTTCTGCTTTCATGACATGTGTGTCCTTTGAAGGTACTGCTGCTGTTTGGTCTTTCAGAATGCTGTTTGCATAGCTCTCCCTCAACATCTTTCCTTTGGACCTTGGTGGAGACCTCAAGAAGGAGAGGAGTTGCTGACATTGAAGAAAATTAGATAAGCTCAGAAAAGAAACACTGTTCCAAAGTGCAGACAGCCCTGAGCTGGGTCAGCAGTCATCCTTAGAGCTTCAACTCCTCCAGGTACTTGAGGAAATCTTTATAAGAAAGCTGTATATAGTTCACTCCATATATGGTGGGGTGTTTTAAGCAATCAAAGTAATAAAATGTTGTTGTTTTTTAATGAAAGCAGAGCTCTTAAGCTTGTTTTCTCTTAGACCTCAGTCCTTGAAAATGTTTAAGTTCCTGGCCAAAATGTTTCTCCTATTGTAGAGCTAAACTCTGAATGCAAAATTGAATCAGTGTCTGTCTGTGTTGATTTTCAAAGCATGAACAGCAATCCAGCACAGTGTATTTTAGGCACTCTGTGCTCTCCAGTTTTTCTCATCATTCATTTTAGCTGTGTTGAACCCTTGCAAGAAGGGAATTTTTTTCCCTCTGTAAGAGCTCTGATGGACAAGTTCTGGCGGGTTTGATTGCAGTGTAAGGAATTCCTCCCTTTCAGGTACAGGTTTGTGGCTTGCCTTAAATATTTTTTCAGGGGTTTTTGTCCCAAGACTGGTGAGAACAGAAAGGATGGCTTGCCAGAGCTGCTGTCACTCTAGGAAAAGCTTGTCACTGCTGGCACAGCCCAACTGAAATGCCAGTAAGGTTTCACATTAGCAGTTAACTGATGCATTGTCTGGCTGCAGAGGGATGGTCCTGGGCCCTAGCTTGCTCCTTGCCCTGCATTCCCATCTCATCCTGCACACCAGTGCATTTTCTGGGGTGCTTATTGAGCTTCTGAGACTCACATCAGCAGAGAAATACTCACCTACTCTTGGAGAGTAGGATTGAGCTCCCTAGAGTTGTCTTCTGTGAACCCCATGAGTGTCAGAGGAGTCTGTAGGGAAGCTGGAACAGGTTTGGTGGGAAGTGAGATTGTCCCTCCCAGGACACCTCAGCTGCTGGTGGCTGAGAGGCTGCAGATGTGGTGTGTGCCTTTTTCTGGTGTCTCTGCTGCTGGAGGTGTGCCTGGGAACATCAGCACTTTAGGCTGTCACAGCTCTCCCCTGCCCATGGCTTGTCAGAGCACAAAGTCAAAGTGGATTTTTGACCTGGAAAACAAAATATGAAAACACTCCGGCAGCTCAGATCTCCAGAACAGAGGCAGTGCCTAAATTGCAAGTTTGTCTTTATCTTCTCAAGTCCATGAAAGTTGGGGTGAGTGAACTTTCACAAGAGCCTGAGTAGTGTGTTGACTGTGACTTGACATCTCCCAATTTAGAGTGATGGCCTGTAGGCTCTCTGCTGTAATTTCTGGAAAGCACAGGTAGAAAGATTCAAAGCTCTGCATTCTTCAGGCTACTAAAGGATAACAGGATAACAAAACCTCGCAGCATTTCCTAGAAAAGGCTTGTCTAAAAATTCAGTTAACGTTACATATTATCAGAAGATTTATATGACTGCATTGAGTTTAAATGTCAAAAAAGTATTTAACAGTAAATAATAAAAAAAAATTCTGAAAAATCCGAGCTATAACTCATGCTCTATGAAGCAAAGCAGCTACCTCCTGCCTAGTTTAGAAGGAAACTTCCTCTGTAGATAGAGTTTGATGAACAACATGTCTTTACAAGATCTAGAAAAAAGAGGAGTTAGAAATTTGGTATACTTACAATAAGTAAAGACTGATGGTGCATATTAAAAATGAGTAATTTTTGCAGGAAGAAATGGCCTCACCAGTGGCTGCAGAAAACAGCATTGGAAACCAGACAAAACTAGGGGAGAGAATATGTATGCTACATAGCTGTCAGAGCTGGGAAGAACTACTGGAAATATGTAGGAAATACATCATTTTTATGCAGCAGGTTTTCCAATAAATTTACCTGTTCTTTAATAATTGAAACATTTTGTTTGGTGTGGGTGAAGACAAAGTGAAACATGGGTAACAGTGACCACAGCAGTATCAATGCTCATCACTCAAATTCCACATAGACATTGTAAAAAATAAGTACTAACCTTTTCTTGTGCTCTGATGAAGTAGAAGAGTTTGCATTCAGGAAGAATTTCAGTTTTTGTACTAGAATGGCAAAGACTAGAGTTCCAGTCACTGACCCAATGCATGAGTGATTGGGCTGGGTAGTGTTTCTGATACTGCCATTATGTGGACTGTGGATTCTGCCTCCAAATCCAGCACATGGTTTAGATAGTCACTGCTATCACATGGGTGAAGCTGGGATGTGTTGAACTTAAATTTATTATGTTGCTTTTATTGCATCTTATTAAAGCGTGACAGGCTCCCTGATACTTTCTAAAAGGTACGATGGTTTCCTCTTCTGGTTGTTAAGTTTTACCACTACTTATCTCATTTTCTTCTCAAGGGCTTATTATCAAGTTCTTCATTCAGTGACATCGTTGCCCTTTTTTAATCAACCTCCTAGAATTTAACATAAAATGTTGTGTATAAGGATGAGATCATTATTACTTCATTCTTTTCACTCTAGTAATTTTTATATTACAGTGAACACCCTGATTAAACATTTATCTGGAAAAGGCCATGATGAAAAGAAAACGTAATTAAATATAGGAACTAAATATTGAACTCCTGACTTGAGGCTGAACTGATAAATGAAATTAAATTTACATGGAGGAAAAAATGCATTGTAAAACTCATCCAGTACTGCATTTTAATGTTTTATTCAACTAGATCTACAAAGCAAGCTGTATATATCAACTACAACAACTGATA
>VYZS01015456.1:5287-25963 GCA_013400695.1 Neodrepanis coruscans
ATCTCAAGTGAGTTACTTCCACAGTCTTGGCCTAAGATGTGTTTTCTGAGCTAAAAGGTGACAGGAAAGGGGAGGAGGAAGGCAGTGGTGTATTGGGGAGAGTGACAGGAGCAGCCTTGGAGCCACCAGCTGCTTGTGAGAGGATGGACAGTTCTATCTGCTGATGGAGATTCCCAACAGCAGAAACCACTCTCAGCAACCCTGGTCACCATCCTGGCAGTGCTTGGAGTCCCAGAATGGAGAATTGCCTCACTACACCATGTGCAAAGGATGCTCTGGAATTTCCAGTTTACTGTGTGTTGATAATCTGCCCCTCCAGGAGTCTGGGAATGGTCTGGGACCTCTGTTACTCCTGGGTGGCACCATGTTAAATTTGTTGTTCTTTTGGAACTGTTTGAGGTGAAAAGAAAAGAATTCTTGATTCTGATTCTTGAGGAATCAGATCCCTCAGGTACTGGCTGCATATATTGCTCTCCCAATCAGAGCATCCCAAAATCTGTAAGCCAGCTGCTGTTCCAGGATGTCTGAATGAGGAACATGGAGTGGGAGGATCAAGCTGTTCCCCCTCAGCCTTTTGTTGCCCTCTCTCCCTGTTTTCAGCTCCCTGGATTTCTTTCTGCTGTGAAACCTCAACACCCAGCCCAGATGTGACTTTCCTTTCCCTGTCATCATGGCCTTGAGAGGCAGAGCAGCTTGTTGGAACATGTCCTGCTCTCTTCCCCTTGATTTGCACTCCCAATATTCCTCCATTACCCTGTTTCTGGACTTATGGCTTTTCATATTTGCAATCTCTTGGTCATGGATTTATATTTAAAAAAAAAACCCCACCCAAAACCAAAGAAACCCACAAAACCTTAAAATCCAGATAAAGTGAAAAATACAATGCACACCAACTTCTCAGTGGTCTGTAACCCTCCCTCTCACCCTGAAGCACTTTTGGGAGCATCTGTTGGCAAACACAGAGATTCTGTGAGCAGGATTGGAACAGGCTGCCCAGGGAAAGGGTGGAATAACAATCCCAGGAAGCTTTGAAAAGGTGTGTGGATGTGGCACTTGGGGACATGGTTTAGTGGCCTTGGCAGTGCTGGGGAATGGTTGGACTCAATAATCTTAGAGGGCTTTTCCAACATAAATGATTCTGGGATACACACAGGTGAGGTCTGTCATAGGATGGTTTAGGTTGGAAGGGACCTTAAATCTCATCACCTTCCATCTCAACCCCCTGCTGTGGGCAGGGACATTTTCCAGTAGACCAAACGCTGTCCAACCTGGATTAGGGAGCTACAGGTCTGTGCTGACCACAGAGAAACACACCCAGGGTGTCTTTGCTGCCCAGATGGGTCTTCATTCAGTAGGAGGGTTGGTTTCAGCTCTTTGCTGGAATGGAACATCCACATTGCTGAGATGCCATCTCCCATCTGGGGTTGAGTTTCTTCCCTTCAGGATTTTCTGCCTTCCCACATGGATGTTTTTTTCTCTTGCCCCTTCGAGCTGCTGCTTATCAACAATCCTACCTCTGTCCTTGGTTCTACTTTTCTTATCTCACAGGGCTCTGTGCTCTTTCTCACCAGCTGGCAAACTCCTCAGCTCTGGGAGGAGGCCTTGGACTGCAGCTGAACCCAGAGGATGGGGTGGTTCAGGGGCAGCTTTCCACACTGTCCATCCTGCTCATTTCCTACCAGGTTAATCCTCCAGGAGGTTGGCTCAGTGCTGGAGGAGGGAATTGATTTATGAAAGACTCCTGCTTCCTTGTCAGTCTGGGGGGTTCTGCCATCCTGGCATGGAAGGGAACTTTACTGCATGTCCAGAGAAGGGAACAGAGCTGGGGAAGGGGCTGGGAGGTCCCCACAATGTGGGGATCACGTTGGACTCAATGATCATGGAAGTCTTTTCCAACCAAAATGATTCTGGGATTCACCCTGAGTCAGGGAAGCAGATNAGGCCGGGGTTTGTCAGGCTCTGCTCCCAGGGAACAAGGGACAGGACCAGAGGAAATGGCCTGAAGCTCTGCCAGGGGAGGTTGAGGTTGGACAACAAGAGCCATTTCTTCATAGAAATGTTTGTCAAGCATTGGAAGGGGCTGCCCAGGGAGGTTTGGAGTCCCCATCCCTGGAGGTGTTCAAGGAATGACTGGATGTGGCCACTCAGTGCTCTGGACTGGGAGACAAGATGGGGATCAGGTTGGACTCAGTGATCTTGGCAGTCTTTTCCAACCAAAATGATTCTGGGATTCACCCTGAGTCAGGGAAGCAGATGCAGTAAAACCACTGGTGCTCCAAGCACCATCATTCCTGAGCAGAAACAGCCTTTTTATTCCACTCCATGTACTGTCAGAGGTCTGGGAACAACAGAATCTTTTCTTTTCCCCCCTGCAGCATTCCAGGTGAGCCCTGTTTGCCCTCCCTGCAAGGCTGGATCCACAGTGCCCTTCCTGAGAGCAGCCCTGGAGTCATGCCAGACGCTCTTTCCTTCCATGGCAGATGCCTCAGCCTGGAAAAGGGATTGCTGAGGTGATGATATGATGGAGGTCTGAGATATATTGGCATGGAAAATCATGGAATGACAGCATGGATAAGGTTGGAAGGTTTCACTAGAAGAAATTCTTCCCTCTGAGGGCGGGGAGGCCCTGGCACAGGTTGCCCAAAGAAGCTGTGGCTGCCCCCTCCCTGCAAGTGTCCAAGGCCAGGTTGGATGGGGCTTGGAGCAACCTGGGATAGTGGAAGGTGTCCTTAAGGTCTCTTCCAACCCAAACCATTCAATGATTCTGTCTAGTCCAACCTGGCTGCTGGTGGCTTTGGGACACCACACAGGGTTCATATGACCCTTTATTTGGAGTCTTTTTTTTTTGAAGATGCAGCTCAATCTGCAGCAGATGGATCAACACTGCTGCTCTTCCCTTAGCTTTGCCTCTTCAGGGGCATTAAATACATTTTTCAAGGCTCTGCAGTGGAACAAGAGGGATCTTTGTGTTTATTTTTCTCCTGTAGCTTTGCCTCTTTTTTCAAGAGGGACAGCTGGGGGGAGAATGGTACTTAACAGCCCTTTCCAACACAATGAGGCACTTGGGAGCCAGGAATTGTGAGCACTCAGCTTCCATAGCCAGCAAAGGATTTTCCCCCCTCTGCAGCCTCTGTTAAACTATGATTTCCCAAGATTTCCAGACTCTGTGAGCTGAGCTTTTTAACAACTGGTCATTTGTTAGTGTCTGGAAGCCTTGGAAATAGTGGGCAGCCTTGCTTTTTTTCACTCTCTGAACATTAAACAATTTCATTCAGCACTTTTTAATAGGGGAAAAAAAATAAAACTAAAAAAATCAGGCTCTGCCCCAACCCTGAACTGACTCAAATCTTATATCCACAGCAAATACCAGAGATTTTTAGAGGGACAGACTTGACAACAAACCATTGATGTGTTTGAAATGGTGAAGCCCAAGTGTGATTTCCTTTTGTCTCAGTGCACAGGGCTTTGGGCAGGGTCTCCTCAGGCCCAGCCAGGCAGGGAATGGAATTAATCCCTGTCACTTGTGGTTGGCTTTGCCTCTGATCTCCAGGCCAGGGAGATCTCTGTGTGTGCACTGGGGGTTTATTTTGCTCTGTGAAAGGTTTCCCCCTTTCAGGAAGTTGCTTCTGATACTTTAATGTTCATCTCTGTCCTGACTGAAAATTAAGACCTAAATACATCTATTTTTTTTTGTATTACACCTTTTTTCCTTGATTTAGTTGGGCTTGACAGTGTTTCCTGCAGGTACCTTTAACAAAAAGCACTTTGAATATTTCAGGCTTCCTTTTTAGGCTGCTGAGCTGAAGGTTCCAGCTCACTGAGCTGTGCTCTCACAGGGGCCTGGGATATTTTATGGGTCATATTTCCATGCTCTGGGCTCATTCCCAGGAGCTTCCATGAGCCAAGAGCTGAGCTGGCTCCATGCAAATGTGTAAGAAGGACCAGGCTGATCAGAGCAGAGGCATCAGCATCTCCATCCTTGGGCTCCAGCAACCAAAATCCATGGATATTTAAGGAGAGATTATAGGGAATGGGACCTGAGCAACCTGGTCTAGTGGGAGGTGCCCCTGCCCATGGCAAGGGATTGGAATTAAGATGATCTTTAAGATCCCTTCCCACCCAAACCATTCCAGGGATATTTCCCAGACCTCAGTCATTGCTTGTTTTTATTTAAAGAGAATGAAAATTGAATTATTTAGGCAAAACCCCTTTTTTGTCCCCAAGGACAAAGTTTTTTTTCCTTTTTTGCTGAGATTGCTCTTTCCCTGGATGGAAAATTCCCAACCTGCTTGAGTTGGCAAGCTCTGGTTTTCAGCTAAATCATATGATGTATGTTCATATCTTGCTCCAACAAAAAGCTGTGGATAAAATCAGGAGCTGAAGGCAGCAGGCAGTTTCCCTTCAGCATTCCAACAATCCTGATATTGCCTGTGAGGGGGTGGAAAAGTGTCCATTACAGTTGGGTCTGCAGGGAAATGACAGCAAAAATATTTGAATTTAATAAAATATAATTCCATCTCTATCACAGGGGGCTTCAGGAAGAATTTCCTCACTGAAAGGGCTGTCAAGCATTGGAAGGGGCTGCCCAGGGAGGTTTGGAGTCCCCATCCCTGGAGATGTCCAAGGAAGGACTGGATGTGACACTCAGTGCCCTGGGCTGGGGGACAAGGTGGGCATTGGATACAGGTTGGATTTGATGATCTTGGAGGTATTTTCCAACCTTAATGATTCTGTGAAATGCGAAAGATCCAGAAAAGCTGACCTACAGCACCCTTGGCCTGGGAGATGCCACATGAGAAGGAGAAATAACCTGCCTTTATTTCCATCAAAGGACTATTAGCCTTCAAGAGCAAAGTTTGCAGCCTCATCCTGCTGGATTCCCTGATAGCACTGGATGGAAAATGGAATTCCTAAGTGCTTTTGCCTCTCCTTGGCTTGTTAACATGATGCCTTTTTTACCCTCCAGCAAAGGCAAGGAATTCTTATCCTGCTTTTTCCCTGATACTCTGCAAGCCCCTGCTGGCTGCTCCACTTGGCTGAACAGCTGGGAAAGGTGTCTGCCTGTTCCTGGAGGCATCCAGCACACTCCCAGCTCCTGAGAAATGGTTCTGCAGCTGGGCTGAAGGCTCTGCTTTGCAGAGATGGCTGGTTTAGATTTCACTTGAAATGCCTTTCAGCTCGCTTCCCAGCTTTATTTTAGAGTGTGAGTTTTGACATTAATTGGACAGGACACTTCAGGGAGGAGGGATTTAAGTCTGTGAGACCCTGCAGATTCCATGGAATGCAAGGGTGTGTTTTTAGCAGGGTTTTCTCAGGTTGGTTCATGGGGGTTACACTCTTAAAGACTAAGGAAACCCAGGAATTCCTTGGACAATTAATTGCTGCAGCCCTTTAATACCTAAGGGGGCTTCCAAGAAGGATGAAGAGGGACTTTTCACAGGGGTGTGGAATGATAGGACAAGGGGGAATGGCCTTAAAATGAAGGAGAGAAGATTTAAATTAGATTTTGGGAAGAAATTCTTGGCTGTGAGGGTGGGGAGGCCCTGGCACAGGTTGCTCAGAGAAGCTGTGGCTGCCCCATCCCTGGGAGTGTCCCAGGCCAGGTTGGAACTAGATGGTCTTCAAGGTCCCTTCCAGCCCAAACCATTCTGGGATTCTCCACTCAGCAGTTGTGTATCTGCTCCCAGATCTGGCAGGATGGTCATCACCCACCCTTTTTATCCCAGAGTGTCCTGCTTGGTCAGTGCTGTGATTTCTTCCCCTGTGGTGCCCAATATTTGCTCCTGTCCATCTCTTCTTACCATGAGAGTGCAGAGGTTTGATTTTTGGGTCAATACTCTCTGTTCCTGCTGATTACAGAGGCTGTTTGGCACTGACTGGTGAAATAGTCCTGAGAGACCACGTTTGCAGGAGCTTGTGATGCCAACCTGGCACTGAGCCTTGTCACTCCTGTCCAGCTCTCTGTGAGGAAGGGACTGGGGTGATGCAGAACCTTCCCTACAAAATAAATATAGATTGTAATTATTTTAAAAATGCATTAATTGCCCTATTAATCTGACAGTTGTGTGCTTAGCAGGAAAAAGACTGTATATGTATACAGGGAGAGCAAACCACCACAAAAACCACAGCAGACCATTCCTTTGGCATCAGGTGGTCACTTCCCATTTCCTTGGTTTCTCAACTCTTTGGGAGCTGCATTGTTGCATGGACAGTGAAGCAAAATTACCAAAACCACAGGACAAAGATGTTTTTCCAAAACCTGGTTTGCATTTTGTGCTTTCCAAACCTTCTCCTCCTCAGCATCAAGGGCTCCATCCATACACAGAGGTGGTTGGAGTGGTCTGTTTGCTATTTGAGCATCCCAAGAACTACAGGGTTGCCTCAGTTACCTGCTGGAGATGCTGCCAGCCCTGGATGGGCACTGTTGGGTTTGGAAAAATCTTTCCATTGAAACCCTTTCCTCCTGGGGCTTGAAACCTTCATGTGGTTTTGGGCATGCACAGAACAGCCCAGTTGTTTTCCTGGAAGGCCAGATCTAGATGAATCTTGATAGAGGAGGACAATTAAATTAATTGCATTGATGCCCATAGTTCTTTGAGGTGTGTGATAAATCCTGTGTGAGGCTTTTTCTGAGTTTTTAAATTGTCTGGTTTTCACAGGGTGCATTCCTTAACCTTTTACTGTTCTGCCACATCTGCTCCCCTCAGAGATCTGTTCTCATGCCAGGTGTTGTGTTGTTTAGAGGATACAGACCATTGGGAAGGACATGATTTACTGCACAGGGGAGACTTACTGGGGACAAACTCTCTCCTGCTGACCTGAGTGTGTTTGATACCTGTTCCTGCTTATTCTGGAAACTTGTCCTTGTCATTAACTGCATTAATTATGCATCTTGTTTCCACAGCCTCCTTGAAATGAATCCCTCTGTGCAACCCTGCTCTGCCAAGGCCAGGAAGGAAGGAAGACAAATGGATGTTGTGTGCACTCCAGGCACTGTTTGTGCTTTTGGTTCTGCAAAACCAGCTGCTGAAGGTATAAAACATTTCCCTCCTGCCTTTGCTTCTGGCTGTGGTTACTCATGTTTGTTACAGGATGAATGTATTTGGCCTTTCTAGAAAGTGTGAAGGGCAGAAAGGGACCCCCTGTTTCTGTTCTGAATCTTCCATTTGGCTGCAAAACCGGGAAAGTCATCACAGAATGGTTTAGGTTGGATGTGACCTCAAAGCTCATCTAGTTCCAGCCCCTGTCCCTGGGTAGGGACACCTTCCACTAGACCAGACTGCCCAGGGCCACATCCAAACTGTCACCAAAATAAGTGAAAGTCACTTTAAATGACAGCACTGCCCCTTTTGAGCTCCCTGTGTCCACTCTGAGGTGTGAAATCCCTGCTGGAGGGCAAGTGACACCTTGCTGTGGAATCTCAGCAACATTATGGCCTCTGTTCATGAAGGGGGTGACTTAGGGCCTGATTTTTCCCTCAGAAATCCCTCAATGATCTCAAATCCTGGTTATATTTGGGATGCATCCTTCATCCAGTTTGGTTGCTTAGATGTGAAGCTGCAAGGAAATTAATAAATTGGTAAATATAGGGAAGGTTTCAGGGAGCAAATGAAGCTGTTTCCTTCCCCAAAATAACAACTGTATCTCATGGAGATCTAGGAATTCCTATTAGCTGATTGCAGTGCAGGTCAGGGCTTCTTGAGGGGTGTGTAACCTTCAGAACTTGGATCAGTGGCCTTTTTTGTACATTCTCAGGATAAACAATCCATTTTTTGATATGTTTATTGGAGAAGCAGCAAGGAATGGGGAGAGATTCAGGTGCTAAATGTGAAGAGAGAAGTTGATGAGCCTCTCTCTGCCCTGAGACAGGATCCACTCAGCAATTCTCTGCCCTTAAATCTCTTAACACCACAAACTCTGCTCCCTCCCCAGGTGATCTTTCCATACCTCCCTTACAGCTCTAAATTGGTCCTAATGACCAATATTGCTCTTATTTGAACACATACCTTCAAAATCAATAGATTTGGGGTTTTTTGTTGTGGTGGTGGTGGTGCTTCTCACTGTGAGATTGGCCTCTTGTCCCCTCCAGCCTTCTGCTCTTCACAGATCTGTTTCTTTCCCTCTTTCCTAGTTTTTTAGGTAATTCTCATTGCTGTGGACTGCCCTTAGTTGTGTCTCATCTCCCTTTAACAACATGATGTGGCACTCAGGGCTCTGGTCTGGTTGACAAGTTGATGATGGGTCAAAGGTTGGAATCAGTGATCTTGGAGGTTTTTCCAACCTGAATGACTCTGTTAATCCAATCACCATGAAGGTGGTAATTAGAACTGTGGATATAAAAGAAAGCAGATCCTTTATCAGCCATCAGTGCTTTAGCAGAATTCATGTGTGTCCTGAGAGGAGCTGCCCTTGCAGGGGTTGCTGTCCCTGGTCACCAAAAGATGTTGAATGCAAGGAAGTGACAACACAGAAGCATCTGGGGAGAACTGGAGGCTTTAATCTGGTCCATTACAGTGCAAGGATGCACAGAGAAATGTGACTGCAGTCCCCAAGGTGTGAGCACCCAGTGCTGGAGCTGAACCAGCTGCAGAGGCTCTTCCTCCTTTCAGATACAGTGTGAGCAGCCAGGTGGAAGATGCCATCAGCAGAGTCATTCCTCCTTCTCAGCCCACCTGGAGGGGTGGCAACTGTGTTTTCCCTTCACAGGAGCTCACAGGGAGGGGAATGATGCCAGGGAATGTGTTTAAAAGCAAGGCATCTGTGGTGCACACAGTGTGTCATGAAAAATAAGCAAATAAATAAACAAGGCAAATCTAATTGAACCAAAGATCATTAAGCTCATTCTTTTAATAAAAAAAATGACTTTGAACTAAAATCTTCCCCATTTTCCTTTTCCTAGGAAACAGCCATCCAGTGTGACACACACTTCTGGGTGCAGAAGTGCNTGTTAAACCAATCACCATGAAGGTGGGAATTAGAACTGTGGATATAAAAGAAAGCAGATCCTTTATCAGCCATCAGTGCTTTAGCAGAATTCATGTGTGTCCTGAGAGGAGCTGCCCTTGCAGGGGTTGCTGTCCCTGGTCACCAGAAGATGTTGAATGCAAGGAAGTGACAACACAGAAGCATCTGGGGAGAACTGGAGGCTTTAATCTGGTCCATTACAGTGCAAGGATGCACAGAGAAATGTGACTGCAGTCCCCAAGGTGTGAGCACCCAGTGCTGGAGCTGAACCAGCTGCAGAGGCTCTTCCTCCTTTCAGATACAGTGTGAGCAGCCAGGTGGAAGATGCCATCAGCAGAGTCATTCCTCCTTCTCAGCCCACCTGGAGGGGTGGCAACTGTGTTTTCCCTTCACAGGAGCTCACAGGGAGGGGAATGATGCCAGGGAATGTGTTTAAAAGCAAGGCATCTGTGGTGCACACAGTGTGTCATGAAAAATAAGCAAATAAATAAACAAGGCAAATCTAATTGAACCAAAGATCATTAAGCTCATTCTTTTAATAAAAAAAATGACTTTGAACTAAAATCTTCCCCATTTTCCTTTTCCTAGGAAACAGCCATCCAGTGTGACACACACTTCTGGGTGCAGAAGTGCTGCCAGTCACTCCCAGAGGGAAGATGAGGCTTGGCTGTGACCAGTGAGAGCTTCTCCTGTGCTGCCAACACCATGTGAGCCCTCCCTGTGGCCAGGCACAGCCTGTGTCACATCTCCTGGGGATGGTGAGTGTCAGGTTCAAAGCAGTGCAGCACCACAGGGAGATGTTTCTTCTCTTTACATTCTGTGTGGCTGAGCTGTCATTAGGTCAAGTTCAGTCTCCCTCCTCAGTGACTCCTTGTGGATATTGTGGAGCTTGGATTAAGCACTGACACTGCTCATTGGGGTAGGGCTGCCTGCTTGGGTCTGAGGGACATAAGGTCATATAAAACCAAGACAAAACTCTGCTTCCTTATTAATCTTCTCTGAGCAGTGGCACAAGCTTGTGGAAAAAACAGGAATATAACCTGGCATAGATTTGTAGGCCCCCACCTTGTAGTGGGTCTACAAGGAAGCTGGAGAGGGAGTTCTCATTGGAAATGGTAGTGAAAGTAATGGGATAAAACTGAAAGTGGAAATCTAAGTTAGATACACCAAAGAAATTCTTGGCTGTGAGGGTGGGGAGGCCCTGGCACAAGTTGCCCAGAGAAGCTGTGGCTGCTCCCTCCCTGGAAGTGTCCAAGGCCAGGTTGGATGGGGCTTGGAGCAACCTGGGATAGTGGAAGGTGCCATGACTGCAGCTCATTATAGAATCACTGAATGGTTCAGGCTGGAACCACAGGAGTCAACTGGTTCAACTCTCCTGCTCAGACAGGGTCATCCTCAAGCACATTGCATAGGATTGTGTCCAGATAGTTCTGGAATAACTCCAGTGAGGAAAACTCCACACCCTTTCTGGACAGTCTGTTCAGTGCTCAGTCACTGCACAGGGAAGAAGTTCTTCCTCATGTTCAGGTGAAACTTCCTGGGCATCACTTTCTGCCTATTCCTCTGTCCCATTTCTGGGCACCCTCAGGCAGAGCCTGGTCCATCCTCTGACCCTCCCTGCACTGGCACACATGGGTGAGAACCCCTCAGTGTCTCCTCTCAAGGCTGATCAGCCCCAACTCCTTCAGCCTTTCCTTGTAAGAGAGTCCCTTCATCATCTTTGTTGCTGGACCCTTTCCAGGAGCTCCATGTCTTTCCTGTACTGAGGAGGCCAGAACAGGACCCAGCTCTCCAGATGTGGCTGAGTAGAGGGCCAGGATCACCTATGAGTTGAGCTGGAAATTCTCTTCCTAATGCACCCCAGGATCCCATTGCCTTTCTTGGCCCCCAGGACACACTGGTGGCTCAAGATCAGCTTCCCAGTCCTCCTCAGAGTTGCTACACAGGTCAGCCCCCATGCAGATGGAAAATTCTTCTACCTGCAAGAAGGAATTATTAAAGCACCTCAAGAGCAGATTTATTGATAGGAGTTATAATGCCAGAAAGGCACTTGATTAGTCAAAAACCCCCAAGATACAGAGCTCCATCATGAAGATGACAGAAGGGGAAAGTCCTTTAAGACCACAGTTTCTCTCTTCTGTGAGAATTAATGATGGCAAGACTTGAGGAATAAATAAAGTATTAGATGCTTGCCTGTTTACATGGAGGAAGATGAAAAAGCAAAAGCTGGGAGGTGTTTTATCTCCTCTCTTACCCACTGTGAACAGTTTAAAACCTGTTTATGGCCAGGAATTAAACTATTATCTGCAAAACTCCATGAAATTCAACAGACCAGAAAAGATAGGCACAGTTTCAAAAGATATGGTTAAATGTGAACTCCATGGCCAAGGAGGAGGTTGGTTTGCTTTCCAGGAACACCTTCAAATACAAGGTAAGTACTGCTGAGAGGGAGGGTAAACATGACTCAAAGACAAATAAATTTTGAAACAGAGACTGATAAGTTCAACACCACACAAAAATGACTCCATTGTGTGAATAACCATCCAGTGGGTCCAGCAAACAGAAATCACCCAGACTTCACAAATACTGCACTTGACTTCTTTATGCCTCAGTGTTCTGCTTATAATAAATGGCCTTGAAAACCTGCATTTTTATGGAGAGTGGATTGTTTGCAAAGCTCTGTGAGCTCCTCCTTGCTGTGCTGAGGCAAGAATTTCTCATCACTCAGGGAACCCAGCTAAGGACATCAAAGCAACCACAGCAAATCAAGCAAAGACCATCCTTATCCAGTTTCTTTGTCTCTAACAGCAGCTCTTTCCCCAGCTGATCTAGAGCTGAAGGACTTTCTGAACCAGACCTGTTTACATTCAGCATATTTACAGTCACTCCTCATTAAGGTTTTTCTCCTCCACAAAGTCACCCATGTGCTTTTGAAACTCGTGTGAGTTTGTAGCATCCACACTGAGTAATATCCCTGCTTCCTATGTAATTTTGGGCTCTCTTAATTACATGTAGCTAAGCTGTTACATAACAATCCCAACCTGCCTGCCAAGGGGTGGAATTCATAAGCAGGAGGGAGCAGAAAAAAAAAGAGCTTATAAACACCTCTGTGGCAAAGTTAATCTTGTCTCAAAGCCTTTGTTCTTCGAGATTGTTCAGGGATTTAATGTTTGTGATTGTGAAAGATGGATGTGTTTGGAATAAGAGGGGGAAAATAAAGGAGTAATGTTGTTTGCTAGAAGTCCAGCTCGTCAGAAGGAAGGAGGAGAAGGATCTGGAACATGCTGGAAGGATCTGTACAAATGCTGTTGGCAATGAGAAGATTTGTGAGAATCAGGGAAAGGAAGATTTGATCAACTTCTGTCTGAAGACTTGCTGTGGGCCATCAAACACTGAGTCCTGTTTGCCAGCAGCTTGTCCCCTTTGTCCTTCCAGGGACATCCTACTGATCCATATCCAGTGCTCCCCTGAGAAGGGGAACAACACACAACCTTCCCCTTCTAGTAGCACCTCCCTCAGCCATAAACAGCAGGAGAACTTGGATGATCTTTCAGGTCCCTTCCAACCCTAACTATTCCATGAGTCTGTGATCCTAACCTTGATTTAGGAGTGGGATTCCCATATCAAGGCCTCCTTCCTAGGCTGCAAAACCCTATCACACCAAGATAGGAGATTTGAGAAAGTGTGACACAGGATCAGATTGAAGTCTAAATACTTTGCACAAACTGCTTCAGGCTTCCTAATCCCTCCTGGTCACTCATTAAGAACTGCCTTAAGAACTTCCTGCTCCATTCAGCTTTACTGGATGTCTGTGAAAGCAGCAAGTGCCTGGACTAACTCCATGCATGTCTTGTTTCTGGGTTTCTGCAGTTTTGGCCAAGTAAGGCCCCTCTCTAGAAGGATGCTGGGCCAATACCCCCAGGAAACATGCACTGTTGTCCTTGCTGCCTCCATAAAGTGTTGGGATGGAATGGACCTTAAAGCTCATCTCATTCCAACCCATTGCCATGGGCAGAGACACCTTCCACTATCCCAGGTTGCTCCTTGGCAGCCTTTCCAGGAGCCTTCACCACAGGCTTCATTCCACAGCTTTCCTGTTAGGCTGCCAGAGCTGTACCAGCAGGGATCCTGCTGTCTCAGGTAACACACCTCCCTTGTGCAATCCCAGGGGGGGTTCCAAGATCTCATTTTACACCCAAGGGAACCCTTAACTCCAGCTACATGTGCACCTCCCACTCGTGTGGAAAGAAAAAACCCCAGTGCCAAGATCAGCATTTCCTGATGCAAACTGTAACCTGAGACAGGGAGACAGTCCAGAGGCCACTCACACAGATGGGAATCTATGTGGGAATGACTTGGAAGGCATCTGAAACCCCCCCCACCCCAAGCCCACATTACACTGATGCATTTGGGGGTAAAAAAGAGGATTTGTAGAAGTTGCCTTTTCTGTTGTTGATGTGAAACACCCGAGCAGGGGCTTCAAATGAAGAACAATTCCCCAGAGAGGAAAATAAAGAGACAGAATTTCTAAGCAGAAATTACTTTGGAGGACATGGAAAGGTGGAGAACTGCATTTCCTTTGGAAGGTTTGTCACCTCACAGGACACGTTGCAGTGGCTGAGATCCAAAAATGCTGAACTTGGATTCATGACCCAGCAAACAACTCAGCTGGTCTTCATTCAAGAAAAATGTGCTCATTCAAGCACTCCTGCCCTCTGCAGAAATTTAGCAGTCGTGTTCTCAAACAGCAGAAAAAGAAATGTATCCAATGGGAAGTGCCATCCTATCCTGGTGCAATATACCTGATACCAACTGAATTCCCTTTCTAAGGCTATTTTAGTTTTCCCTGGTGTAATCCAAGAGTATCTGGGTGTCAGCCTTATCCCAGTGTCACTCAGTGGGATCCCTGCTGTGGGACATGCAGCTCCACTGACTTTATTGTTCTCTTTGGGGCCTCCTACTTAAAAAAAACGCTGACAGGATGAGATTTCTTATCAGAGTAGCTACACCCATCTCCTGCACACAATCAGCCACCAGGCTCTGCCTTGTGATATGGAAGAGGCTGCACAGGAGTTCAATGAGCAGCTGTCAGCTGTGTGTGGGTACTGATAAGGGTGTATCTCCAGTTTTGAGGAACATTGTCACAGCTCAGGCTGTCCAGGCAGCACAAACACGATGATTCCTACAGTCCCTGTCCCAGCAAAGAGTGTCTTGACTGAACAAAGGCTCCCCTGCATTGATTTCTGCACCTAAGACCAACCAGGTGCTCCAGCCCTCTCTGGTGTGTGTCAAGGAGCTGGTGATACAGCCTAGGATTGTCATCTCACCAACTGTGAGATGAAAAGGTGATGAGGGGACTGAAATATCTCTTGGGACAAGAAGGAGTGGGTGAGAACTGATGCCCAGGAAGTTCCACCTGAACATGAGGAAGAACTTCTTTGCTGTGCAGTGACCAGGCACTGCCCAGACAGTGTGTGGAGCCTCCCTCACTGGAGATATTCCAGAATTTCATGGATGCAATCCTGTGCCATGTGCTCTGGGATGGCCCTGCAGGAGCAGGGAGGTGGCACCAGATGACCCAGTGTGGTCCCTTCCAGGCTGATCCATTCTGGGATTCCCTGATTCCATGACTGTGTTCTCACACCGCAGCTTGGGCAGTGATTGCTGAGGAACCCGAGAGCTGGAGAGGGACTTGGGAGTGACAGGACACAGGGAATGGCTTCCCACTGCCAGAAGGCAGGGAGAGATGGGATATTGGGAAGGAATGCTTCCCTGTGAGTGTGGTGAGGCCCCTGGCACAGGTTTCCCAGAGAAGCTGTGGCTGCCCCATCCCTGGAAAGTGTCCAAGGCCAGATTGGAGCAACCTGGGACAGTGGGAGGTGTCCCTGCCCATGGCCGGGGATGGGACGGGAAGATCTTTAACATCCTTTCCCACCCAAACCAGTACAAGTCCTGCAGGACCCGCTCTGTCCGGGCACCCCCCGCCCCGGGCTCAGCGCCCAGGGGCCACTGCCCCTCGCCGGGGGATGACGTCACGGCTCCGTGACGTCACTGCCAGACCCCTCCCCGCTGACGTCACGCTGCAGCCCCGGGAGAAGAGCGGCGGGGCCCGAGGTGAGCGCGGGGCTGTTCCCTGTCCGGGGGGGCTTCCCTGGAACCCGGGGGGAAAGTCGTTTTGGGGGGATCTGGGGGGCGCGGGGCCGGGAGGGAATGAATGGGGAGTGGGGAAGGAATGAATGAGGAGTGGGGAATGAATGAATGGGGCGGGCGCCGCTTCCCGCCCGGATCCGCCATCCCGGCCGTGCCCGGGAAAGGGAGAGCAGAAGGAATGGCTGATCTGACTCCCCTCCCGCACTCCCCCAGTCCCATCTCCGGCCGGGATCCCTCGGTCCCATTCGGGACCCCATCGCGGCTGTTTTGTGTCTCAGCGCGGGCTGGAGGGTTTTTTGTTCGTGCCCTTGTCTTCTCCATCCGCGGGGGCTGTGCGGGGAATAGGGATCGGGGAATGGGTTGGGTTGGAAGGGTCGTCTCCTTCCAACCCCCTGCCACGGGCAGGGACACCTTCCACTATCCCAGGTGGCTGCAACCTGGCCTGGCCCCTTCCAGGGATGGGGCAGCCACAACTCTGGGAAACCTGTGCCAGACCCTCACCACTCTCACAGCCAAGAATTTCTTCTTAATATCTCATCGAAACCTACTTTTTTCAGTTTAAAGCCACTACCCCTTGTTCCGTTCCTCCATCTCTTGTCCCCAGTCCCTCTCCAGCTCTCCTGGAGCCCCTTTAGGCTCTGGAATGGGCTCCAAGCTCTCCCTGGATCCTTCCCTTCTCCAGGTGAACACCCCCAGCTCTCCCAGCCTGGCTCCAGAGCAGAGGGGCTCCAGCCCTTGGAGCATCTCTGTGGCCTCCTCTGGACTTGCTCCCCGTCCTCCTGATATTGGACCCCAGATCTGGAGGCAGCTTTGCAGGTGGGGCAGAATCCCCCCCTCCCCTGCTGCTCCCACCTCTTGTGATACATCCAGGATCCATTTGGCTTTCTGGACCAACATTCCTTATCCCCCCCAGGAGCATCACACCGTCCAGTAGCCACTGTACTCTCCCTTTTTTTTTTTTTTTAAATTTATTTTTGGGGGCTGAGATCAGCTTTCCAGTGGGTCCCTCTGTGCCTGGGGCTGACGTTTCTTCTTGGCAAGTGCTGCCGGGGGCCCGTCGTCATTCCAGGTCATTCCAGGGCCCTGCGTCACCCCTGGAACAGGAGCCACAGGGGCTGTGCTGGATGTCAAGGTTATTCCAGCCAACTTTGGCCAGGAGCTGCCTGCCAGAGAGAAGAACTCCAGCCTGGACTCCCTGGCACATCCACCCTGCCAGGGGACACCCAGGAGGGACTTGGCATCCCGGGTTGGGGCTCTCTAAACCTGAAGGATTTCCAGCAGGGGATGTGTGATGGATTTGGGCTGCTGGAATTGGAGTTGAGCTGAGAGTATCCCTTAGTTGTGGCAGTTTGAGTGCTTCCAGGTGCAAGGATCTGATGGAGTTTCCACTTGGGCACCAGGGAATAAGACGAAGGGAGATGTGCTTCATCTTCTGGATGCTCAGGGTGGGCGCTGTCTTTCCACCCAAACTCTTCTTGCTGCAGTTGGAAAAAGCAGAGGAGCTTCCCAATGCAGGAGCCCTTCTCCAGGTCTGAAGCAAAAGCTGGGAGGTTTGGAGCCAAATGTGAGTTGAGAATGTGGAGCTCACAGTGCCTGAGGATGTGGTTGGGAATCCGTGGGATCCTGTGGCCGAGGGAGTACCTTCATTTTCTTGGGAAGAAGAAAGTTTTGGATTCTTTGGTTTAGCTCCAGGGAGGAGCATCCTGTGGCATCTCAGCAGAAATCCTGTGGGAGATCTGGGACTGGGTTCTGACCCCTCTCTCCTCCTCTCTCCCAGTTTCTTTCAAGCTGCCTGTGGATTTTCCAAACCAAGCCCGTGACTCTCTTATCTTCCTTATCGTACTGACTTTCTATTAATAACTAATTTTTAGGAACTGCTGGTCTCTAGAAACATATTTTTGACTTTTGTGTGAGCAACAGGTGTTGCTGCTTGTGTAACACCTTGGAAGCAGCAGTTGGCTGTTCCCCAAATGTCATTTTAAGAATATTTCTTTTTTCTTTTTTTTTTATTGCCTCTTTTCCCTCTCCCTGTGCTTTAATCTTCTTCCAAACCCCAGAAATTCCTGCTTTCCCAGGCAGATCATTGCTGTACACTGGACCAGGGGTTTGCTTTATATCAATCCTTTTTGCAGTGCCATTCCTGACTTTAAACCTTGTCCTTTAGTGATGACCCAGGGTTGAGTTCTGGAGCTTCTTCCACAGCTTCAGAATCCTCTCCCTGCCTTTCCCAAACTTCTAGGCATTTCAAAATCAAGGAAAAGGGGAACAAAGTGATATCCCTGGTTGCTGCTGTCATGTGCAACCTTTTTTTTTTTTTTTTACCCCTTTTTTTTTTTGAAGGTGTGGGACAACTCCTACTTTCTGCCAGGCTTTGATTGGCTTCCCAGGGAGGCAGTGTCCTATAAATTGCCTTCTCCACTCTGCCCCTGCCTTATCACCAGCTGAGGGACAGGTGAGTACAGAAGAGGGGAAATTCCAGCAGCAATTCCATTGCTTAATCCATGTCATTAGCATTGGTTATTAATTTAAATTAGTTGGGGGGGGGTGGTGGTGGGGAATGACTTGGCTTTTTCAGGATAAAAATTCCTTGTTTTACTGACAGTTTCTAATATCAGTGACTGAGAGATATTGAGAAGGAAATATGGGAGGGGGGTGTGTGAAAATATTTCATAGATTCATGGAATGGTTTGGGTTGGAAGGGGCTTTAAACTCATCCTGATCCAACTCCTCTGCTGTGGGCAGGGACACCTTCCTCTATTAATTTATATATTTTATTTTTCCTTGCTTCAGTTCCTAATGGAACAGAAATATCCCTCTTTGGGATAGTAAGAAAGAGAAGCCTATAAAAAAATAAGTTATTTCACATCAGTTAAATGAATATATTTTTGTCTTCAGAACTATTAATTACTCCTAGAACTTATTTAAAATGGGAAACCTGAACCTGGCAGAATGGGCTTTTCTCAAGTTGCTTTTGCAAGTTAATCACTGTGTTGATCACTTTATCTCTTTGGGGAAGTGTTTTTCAGGCATGATATTAATTTCTTTACATATTTGTGCATTTGTTGGCAGTTTTAGGATTTAACAGACAGTGACAGCTTTTTTTTTCTCCCTTCTTGTTTGAAATAGAAGTAAATGCCATTGGTGGGGTTTTTTTTGCAGCTGAGCTGTGTGGGTGTTTCAGTACCTGGTGTAAAATGAATTTACAGTTCTTTTTGAGCCAGCCCAGACCTGAAATTCTCAGCTTGAGCCTTTGTGGTTTCACTCCAGGTGCATTTGGAAAAACCAGTCTGGTCAGTGGGAAACCAATTTGATCCCAGTGGTGGCATTTTTAACAACAACTCACTTTGATTTTAGAGCTCAAAATGCTTTTTTAGGTACTTCAAGTGGAAATTTTCCATGACAGAGACCAATGAGTCTCCCTGGGTGCTGTAGGATTTTATTTTCACATTCTGAAAGGAAAAGGGATTATCCTGAGAGCCCAGGCCTGTGTCCAGATGGATTTTGGATATTTCCAAGGGTGGAGACTCCCATCACTTCTCTGTGCATCTCAGACTAAGTCTCTTTGACCAGTTTAAATGTATATTTTTAAAAACACACTTTTTATGTGTCTCTTTTATTGGTTGTTTTAGCAAATCTTCTGTGTTTAAACAGCAAAACTCTCTCAAGTGCCAGAAAATTCTCAGCCTGGTGAGCTGAGAAGTGAAAGGAACACCCACATTAATCAATCAATTGTTTGGTTTTCTCTGCAAGGTAAAATTGGGAGAGCTGGGATTCATCTTCCTTTTCCCAGACCCTCCTTCTTAGAATCTGTGCCCCAAGAAAGGAATTGCCAGGGTCATCCCATCAGTCTGAAACATGCTTTAATCTGGGAATTTACCCACTGGAAATCTTTGGGAAAGACCTAAAAGCTGTTCACAGGGGATGAGGAGAAGTGGAGGTGATTGTGCCTTGAGAATTGTGTTTGAAAGAATTCAAGTGGAACCTCAGGAAGGACCAGCTGTGGCTGCAGATCTGATTTATTTGGGCTACTTGCCATTTCCTTCCCCAAAATGAAAGATTTGGAGAGGGAAAAAACCCCAGCTTGAGTGTTACCCTGAGTAACTTATTAATATGTGAAATAATTAGGATATTTTCATGTCTCCTGGCTAAATGTGCCACTCTTTTTTTTTTTTTTGCTGGGTGCTGTACATCAGGAGTGTTAAATTGGAGTAAATCTCTCTTTTTTTAAGGAGATTTCCTGCTGCCTCTGGCTCAGCAGCTCCTGCTGATGCAATCCTCAAAAAGTTTGCTTATTCATGGCAGCCTGCAAAACTTCCCCTCCAGAGCAGCTGGGCAATCACACTTTCTATTCATTTTATTTTTTAAAAAAAGGCTTAAACACGGGCTGTGTTCCCCCTGCTCATTTTCCTGTGGCTATTTTCCTGACTTCCCTCCAGGGAATGCATTCCCTCTCTACTCCTGTTACTTCCAAGACTGTGGCCCTTCATCCCAGCCCTGGGATTGCATCAAATTCCTCCCAATCCCCCGCCGAGCTCGAAGCCTTTTTAACGGGGTGGAGTCACCGCTGACTCATCTTTTCTCCTGTGCCCGCAGCCCGTTTGCAAGGAGGGCAAGATGCCAATCGTCAGGACCCTGGGCAGAGGTGCCAGGCAGGTGTTGCAGAGCTCGGGATGTGGCTGTGGGATCCCCATCCTGCCCATCAGGTGCATCGGGGTGTCCCCCCGCCAGGTGGCCTCGGACGCCGGTTTTCACTCCCTGACTTTCTCGCAGTCGGATCATCCCCGGGTGCTAATCACAGGTCAGCATTCCTGGCACAACCAGTCCTCCACCCCCCCTCCTCCTCCCCTCTTCCCAACAGGCAGAATTCTGGGAGCCAAAATCCACTGGAATCCCCCCCTCAGAGAACTCCAGAACTCTCCTAAAAACCAGTTCATTGATTTCCCCTCGGGAAAAGTTCTAAAGGTTTTCTGACTCACAGAGAAAAGCAGGGCTCGTTTCTGATGTGAATTTTGTGTTTTGATACCCCTTTTTCCCCCCTAATTTTTGTCTCCTAGGTGGTCTTGGCCAGCTTGGGGTGGGACTTGCAAAGCTGCTGAGGTAGGTCATGATTCCCTGGCTTATTATTCAAGCTTTAGCCATCACTTCTAGGGGCAATAATTATCTAGAAAGTTGTTTTAAAAGAATCTTTCTGTCAGCTGCAGCTTCTTTTTTTTGCCTCTTAGCTTGGTAAATAACATTAATGGTTGGACTTGATGATCTTTTCCAGTCTTAATGATTCTGTAATTAAGTTTTCCCCATCTTTTTATATCCCACTCCTGTGCTTGCTTTGGGTTGCTGACGCACTTTCTGAGTTTACATTGGTCACAATTCCCAGAATAACATAATTTTATCCCAGGAACTGGTTGCTGAGTTGTTTGCTTCCAGTTAAATGGAAGTATTCAGAGGCTGAATCCTCAGAGCTTTCCTTTCCTCTTTTTTCCTTTTCCTTTTTCCCCACCTCACACACACAGTGACCTCATTTTTAACGTGATATCTCTTCAAGAAATGTGAAATTTCCTCCAA
>VYZS01015460.1:6784-35725 GCA_013400695.1 Neodrepanis coruscans
TGCCATATTACTAAGAACAGGAACACAAGTTGCTTGCTGGAGCAGGGAGACTTTAAAATTCTTTAGAAAATCCAGAGTAGAAACCCAGCTAATAAGCTAGACATTTCAAAATTCCACAGAAGTACTCGGAGGTGTTGTCTTCAAATTGTTTGTCCACATTAGACCTTCCAAGAAATGTCACTTAAAAGTCATATAGACAATGCCACTACTAGAAGTGAAAAAAGAAAGGAAAAAAAATCCAATAATTTCCTGCATCTTCACCAGATGTAAGTTAACACCACAATTACAGAAGTAAACTGGTTACATACTGAGTGGGAAAAACTGCAGGAAGTTCCCTAGAAAGAGTCTGTTGAAAAAAAAATTGCCATTCACCACAAGTTAAATTTGAATTGCAACTTTGCTTATTCACCTTTCTGTTGCTGCAGAATTGCTTCCATATTAAACATGTAAAGGCAGTATAAATTGACTTCAAGGAAAAAACAAAATTAGCGGCAAAAGAGACACTGCTTTGCCACAAATTCATTAAAAGCCTGAGATTAGCTCAGTTGGTTAGAGCATAGTGCTGCCAACACCAAGGCTGTGGGATTGATCCCTCTATGGGACCTTAAGAGCTGGACTTGATGATTATTGTGGGTCCCTTCCAACTTAGCATATTCTATGAAATATATATGAAATATAAGATTTTTACTTGCTAGCTGCTGGTAACTGAAAAACATCCATAGGGAATCTCTTAAGCTGGGCAATGAAACAATAATCTCCTGGGAATGCTCAGGGTATTTTCAGAGAACCTACATAGGAAACCTCAGGAGTGCAATTATTTTATCACTAGGCTTCCATCAATAAAAATGGCACCCTTACCACAACTAGGAATAAAGCAAGTAAACTGGCATATATTAAACCAGAGCTAAGTAAGCAGTTTCTGGATCTTAAAAAGGTATTCTATTTTAAATAAGTTTTTTCCTGTAAAAAGTCAAGAATCCTTGGATATTTCAGTTAACATCTAAAATTCAGTCAAATTCCTGGATTTATTACTTCCAGAAATTCAGCAAGTTATCTTCATATTAAGAGTCCTGCTTAATAAAGACTGCAAATTTACTACTTTGTAAGACTCATGGCAGCATGAATTATTTTACTTTACAGACAGCAATAATGATTTTGGCACATCTTTTAGAAATTTCCTTTTATCTTCGTTAAAACTCCGTTAAATGTTTCCAGAATGTAAGATTCTGCAGTTTTCTAAAACATGTTACAGACAACTTTGCTTGGCAGCACCCTTTATTTATTTTATTTTTATTAAGTAGTAAATGCTACTTCCTGAATAAATAAAAGCTAGACAAACCTGTCATCCACAGCAAAATGCTTGGACATTGGAGTTTAGATGGTTTAACGGTAATGTAAAACCATCTCTTTAAAACACAGTTCCTGTAAGAACCCGGGAACCTTACTGCAGAATTGTGATAGGAATAGTTTGTAAAAAGTGTTCCAAACCTCTTGAGTAGGCTTCATTCAATGTGACATCCTAGTTTCATAACTCAAGTGCAGAAGATAACAATTCTATAAAGTTATAATAAATCTCTTCTTTAAATCAGACAGAGGCATCATCAGAAGGTCCTAGATCCTGGCCAGTTTTGAACTGTGTAGTTACAAGACAGCAATTTTCATAGTTTTCTGAACCATCTAAGAAGGCCTCACCACCCCAAAAGTAAACAGTGTCTTCCTAATATCCAATCTAAGCCTACTCCTTTTCAGTTTAAAATCATTTTCCCTTGTCCTATCACTACATGCCCTTGTCAAAAGTCCCTTTTTTGGCTCTCTCGTACAAGCATCATTTAGGTACTAGAAGGGGCTCTAAGGTTTCCCCAAAACCTTTTCTTCTCAAGGCCAAACAGCCCCAACTCTCTCAGACTGTCTTCATAACAGAGGCACTCCAGCCCTCTAATCAACTTTGTTGCCCTTCTCTGTGCTCATTCCAACAGGTCCACATCTTATGCTGGGGACCCGAAACCTGGACGCAGCACTCCACGTGGAGTCTCACGAGGAGAGTCACCTCCCTTGACCTGCTGGTTACAGGACTTTTGTTGCAGCTCAGGACTGGCTTTCTGGGCTGCAAGTGCACATTGCTGGGTCACGTTGAGCTTTCCATTCACCTTTGAGTGTGCTCATCCAGCCAATTCCTTACCCACTGTATGGTCTATTCGTCAAATCCATGTCACTCCAGTTTAGAGACCAGGATGTCATAGTAACTGGATTAGCACTGAAATATCTTCTGCACATGTGAAAAATACCTTATTATTCAGTTTTACTTAGAACTATCAGTTACCACAATTAGATGCCAAAACGAAGCCAAAATCTGTTTACTCTTGTTACTAAAGTAACACTGAGAACACAGGACCCCCCCCGTCCACAGTTTTAATGCACTGATGTCTAGCAAACCCAACTGCAGCAAATATTCTCATGTACTGCATTTAATCTTGGTGGAGTTGCAAAAATATTTCAGCAATACACCCACAGAAGTGAATCTTTGTTGGTGTAAGGCAAGTATACCACATGCACAACTTCAACCCACCTTAATCACTTCAGACTTCCATTTGCCTTTAGATTTGCTAAAAGAACTGTCTGCTTGATTTTTGAAGCCAAGAGATTCGTTTTAACTTAATTGATTTCTCAACAGAAGTATTTCGGTAAACTTCTCATGAGATACAACATCAACTGCTTCACTGCCTCACACAGGTGCTGACTAAACTTTCTAATTTTTGTGAAAGCTCTGTATTTCAGAAGAAGAATCTGACCCTTAGGCAGTCATGGTCCCAGTGAAAAGTTTGTATCCATTTCTCACAGAAGGATTTTTTTTCCTTGGGGCATAAATCCTTTGCATTAAGACATTATGTGTTCCAAAGGAAGATGTTAATACCACACACATACTGAATATACTGTGACTTGACAGTTTAGCTTCTCAACTGCCTCTGAGAAATTGAGATTAGATATAATCATGGATCAAAATAAAAATCCAGTAAGAAAAAAATCCAAACTCATTGTTTTTATGTATGTGGAAAGGAGATAAGGTCGCCGTTGTGTTTATGTATGTGTTTAANTGTCCACATTAGACCTTCCAAGAAATGTCACTTAAAAGTCATATAGACAATGCCACTACTAGAAGTGAAAAAAGAAAGAAAAAAATCCAATAATTTCCTGCATCTTCACCAGATGTAAGTTAACACCACAATTACAGAAGTAAACTGGTTACATACTGAGTGGGAAAAACTGCAGGAAGTTCCCTAGAAAGAGTCTGTTGAAAAAAAAATTGCCATTCACCACAAGTTAAATTTGAATTGCAACTTTGCTTATTCACCTTTCTGTTGCTGCAGAATTGCTTCCATATTAAACATGTAAAGGCAGTATAAATTGACTTCAAGGAAAAAANAGCTTAGAGCTCACTGGATGTCTCACTAGAGAGTGGTCAGCCAGAATCTAAGAAAAATACATCCATTTCCTTTTCTTTTGAGAGGAAATATAGTAAGGCAAAGAGTCCTTACAGTCAGAAGAAGTTTCAAGTGGAAAAATCTAAACTGGATAGAGGTAACAGGAAAAGATTATTGTGCATTTGGCAACTTCAAGTGCTTTCACAATTTTCAGCTGCACAGTAGATCATGTGTTCCTTACACTGCTTTAGAGGGACATTTCCCGCATGTGCTGTGAATTGAAACCCATGGGACTAAGTTTGTCTAAGAATGTGGAGAACAAAAAAGAAAACAAATATAAAGAAAAAAAGGAAAAAAATGATACAGGAAAAAAAAAATTCTTTGAGAAAATGTGTTTCACTGTTATGAATTATGTTTCTCTGTAGAAAGTACTGTGTCCTGTTATGTTGTAAAAGGCCTTTGGGCATCATGGTATTCATGATGTGCTGTGTTTTGTTTCTGTTTGCTTCACAGCTAAGCCTTGCCATGCTCATAGCTCTAAACACCTATAGTCATAGAATCGCATAATAGTTTGGGTTGGAAGGGACCTTTAAAGATCATCATATCCAATGTGCCCTACCATGGGCAAGGACACCTTTCACTAGACCACGTTGCTCCAACCTGTTCTTGAACACTCCCAGGGATGGGGCATCTAAAACCTCTCTGGGCAACCTGTTGCAGTATCTTACCACTTTCATCATAAGGAATTTCTTAGAATGATAGAATGATAGAATGATAGAATAGCTTGGGTTGGAAGGGACCTTGCATATCATCTAGTTCCAGCCCTGGTACATTCTTCCTTATATTCTATCTAAATATACTCTCAGTTTAAAAACCAGTGCCCCTTATCTTGTCACTACTACTGGTAAAAATCTGTCCCCATCTTTCTTGTAAGCTTCCTTTACACATTAAAAGGTTTCCCCAGAGCCTTCACTGCTGCAGGCTGAACAATCCCTACTTTTTCAGCCCGTGTTCATGGGAGAAGTGCTCCATTCCTTTAATCTTTTTCAGGATCTTTCTCTGTGCTCATTCCAACAGGTCCACATCTTATGCTGGGGACCCGAAACCTGGACACAGCACTCCACGTGGAGTCTCACGAGGAGAGTCACCTCCCTTGACCTGCTGGTTACAGGACTTTTGTTGCAGCTCAGGACTGGCTTTCTGGGCTGCAAGTGCACATTGCTGGGTCACGTTGAGCTTTCCATTCACCTTTGAGTGTGCTCATCCAGCCAATTCCTTACCCACTGTATGGTCTATTCGTCAAATCCATGTCACTCCAGTTTAGAGACCAGGATGTCATAGTAACTGGATTAGCACTGAAATATCTTCTGCACATGTGAAAAATACCTTATTATTCAGTTTTACTTAGAACTATCAGTTACCACAATTAGATGCCAAAACGAAGCCAAAATCTGTTTACTCTTGTTACTAAAGTAACACTGAGAACACAGGACCCCCCCCGTCCACAGTTTTAATGCACTGATGTCTAGCAAACCCAACTGCAGCAAATATTCTCATGTACTGCATTTAATCTTGGTGGAGTTGCAAAAATATTTCAGCAATACACCCACAGAAGTGAATCTTTGTTGGTGTAAGGCAAGTATACCACATGCACAACTTCAACCCACCTTAATCACTTCAGACTTCCATTTGCCTTTAGATTTGCTAAAAGAACTGTCTGCTTGATTTTTGAAGCCAAGAGATTCGTTTTAACTTAATTGATTTCTCAACAGAAGTATTTCGGTAAACTTCTCATGAGATACAACATCAACTGCTTCACTGCCTCACACAGGTGCTGACTAAACTTTCTAATTTTTGTGAAAGCTCTGTATTTCAGAAGAAGAATCTGACCCTTAGGCAGTCATGGTCCCAGTGAAAAGTTTGTATCCATTTCTCACAGAAGGATTTTTTTTCCTTGGGGCATAAATCCTTTGCATTAAGACATTATGTGTTCCAAAGGAAGATGTTAATACCACACACATACTGAATATACTGTGACTTGACAGTTTAGCTTCTCAACTGCCTCTGAGAAATTGAGATTAGATATAATCATGGATCAAAATAAAAATCCAGTAAGAAAAAAATCCAAACTCATTGTTTTTATGTATGTGGAAAGGAGATAAGGTCGCCGTTGTGTTTATGTATGTGTTTAAAGGTCATTTTTATCAAAATAAGGTCATTTTGGTGAAGGCTTTCTTCCCCTAACAGGATATAGCATCAAATCTAAGCTACAAGCTTGATCTTGTACATTACTAATTTCCCTCCTCCCTTCCCTCAGCAAAATCTAGTTCTGCTCAGTGGCTAACTTAGCTCATATTTAAAACCATAAAAAACGAACCTGGTATTGTAGCCACAAACTCAGACCAGAGAATGTATTAACAAAAGCAATTAAGTTCGAACATCTTGGGTATTTATGAGGAGCAGATTCCTTAATCTCTCAATTTCAGAAATAAATACTTTGATTCACAATTATTTGTTCTAACTTTGTCTTAACTGTTCTTTGGAGACAAGTCTTAACAGAGCCTTTTAGTTTCCACAATTCAGGATTTATTGTTTCACAAAGTTTTAAGACAGTCACATCACGTTTTCCATGTTGCCACATTTGTAGGGCAAGGTTTGTTAACTGTTGTGGGAGGGATGATTTTTTTTAGCTGTATCACAGATGCCCTTATATTTTAATGCAAGGAAAAGAACAGTTGTTGGGCCAAAAATTGCACCTCTAAGCTTGTTTTCAAGTTCCATGAAACCATCACTCAGAGAAGATACTCCTTGCATGGCAAGTTGCACCACATAAAATATGCACAAGTGGTAAGAGGATAAAAGGGAAGGAACATATCAGAATGGTCAGGATAAACCATAAAATTTCAAGAACATGGGGGGCATGCTATTCTTCTGAAATAGTGGTGTGCACTCACAACCCACTAGAGGGGAATGCATAAGGCATTAAGGGTAATAATATGAGGCATAAACATACAGGAATTCAGTGTAGATGTGCATAACTCAGGTTTGTTTCCTCCAAAACAGCCACGATTATGACAATCTAGGAAACAGTAAGAATAAATTCATGCAGAAATTGTTTAAAGAAATATTCCCCTTTTTAACTCCTTTCTGTGTTATGGAACTGGGAATTGTATTTAAAGAACAAATATTCATAAAAATGTTGTACTTGATGCAGATGTTTTATGAAAATCTCTTGTGCAAGAGAACGTAAAAAGATCAGAGCTAAGCCATTACATTACAGAACTTCTGTAATGTCAGTATGATGTTGTCTAATTTTCACAGGTACCTCTCCTTATGGCTTGAGGGTTTTTTCTCCCCTTGCACACAGAAAATATTCTGATAAGAGATGAGCAACAATGAGATGGCAAAAGTTGTGGCTATGTGATAGATGAAACAGGAACATGCTATAGGGTATCTGTTGTATTCACAGCAGTTACTACTGCCTATGATTTTTTTATTCAAAGGAAAGGTATGCAAAGACTCTACAGAAAGAAATTACTGCCACCATGCTGTTTAGGAGTTCACCTTCCAGAATGTTTCTGCCTGCTTTTAAGCAAGATGCAGCATCCTTGTACTGCTTGATACAGAACTCTACAGGCGTAACACGGCCAAAGCCTTGGCTGGTCTACACTGCATTAACTGCTGGTATTGCAAATTAACCCCTGTGGCACTAAATGTCACAGTGACAATTGTATTCCTTTATATTTGATCGTATTATTGCTTTTTAACTGGATCTGACTGTCATTAGGTCCCGCTCTGTCCTTCTGATCCCTTTAACGCAAATATCAAGAGACAAAAATAACTGGATTTTTTTATTGCTAAAGGTGTATTTTTTTCCAACTGCAAGGGTAAATAAAAAGCAGCTTGCCTCCCAGCACACAAGATAGTAACGATCTGTGACAGACTGTTGTCCTTTAGGGATGCTGTTTCTCTTCTTGAGGCACACTGCAAAACCGTGCCTAGGCACTCATCTCCTGCCATCCATGGACTTGCAGTTGTTGCCATTTTTACTTGTGTCCTGAAGAGTGACAGAAGGCTCTTGGAGGGCACAGCCAATGCTACATTGGAGTCAACAGGCAAAAATGCAGGGTGTACAGTGCCTACAATAGGGATGCTGCACTTCCTGGTGACCAGAAGCTTCTTCCTGGTGTCCTCAGATACTGCGAATGTACAGAGGAAAACAAAGCACTGCTTAGTTGCTCATCTACTTCATGCTGAGGCTATGCAGAAAGATCAGCATGAAGTTCACTATGTCCTCCCTCCTGCTCAGAAATGCTCAGAAGTTTGGCAAGATGAGCTGCATAGCCTTCAGCACACGTGACATAGTCCACATGTCTCCTGATGAAGAGAGACAGAGGCCCAAAGGAAGTATGTTCCACCGAGATGCACACCAAATTTAGCTCCTGAGAAAAAAAATCCCCAAATCCCCAAGGAAAGAAAACTTTTCCTTGGGAAGATAAAAGAAAAGCTTAATACAAACAGGAAAAGGATTGAGATTTTGTTAGAGCTTTGTTAGATGAACTCTTCAATAGTACACTATTATTCCACTTCTCCATACAAAACCAGAACTTTTGAGAAGACAACTTTCAGGAGCTCAGGTGCAGCTACAGGTCTTTGGTACAACTCACCATGTTGAAAAAAAAAGCAGGTTTTTGAAGGAAGGGTGAGAGGCACTTCCAGGAAGGAGGATTGAGAGGTCTGGTGGTGGCACCAGCCAACACCCCTCATATAACTCACTTAAGGTTTGGAGCAAGACATGTGAGATGTTACATACGTGGCAATAAGAAAACAGCTGGCAGTGCAAAAACGTGCTGGCCCTTGCACCAGTCCCTGGGGAGCAGCCAGCCCACACACCGCCCTCCGGGTTCCCAGCTCAGATCAACGCTGCACTGCCTCTGGCCTAACCCATGGCTCACTAGGGCTTCACTGCCGAGGTTCTCACTTCGATGTCATTTCATCCAAGTTGATGAAGCTCTCCTAGGTTCCCGTACCCATAACTTTTTAAGGATGACTTGAGAGAGGTTTTTCTTTTCTGTTTTCATTAGGGAATTTTGCTAACAAGGGTGTTAATAGGCACAGACAATCTTAAAGGGTATATTCAGAATTTTTGCTGCTTTTTCTCTTGCAACGCCTTTACATACCATAAAATGCACTTACGGTAGAGAACACAACCATGTGCAGAGAGACAAAGGCAGAAGAAAATAAGGAAGTTACAGAAAAGTCCCCTACAAACGCTGCAGAAAAGCTGTGAGAATACTGCCTTGAGCGGGAAAATCTCTAAAACAGGTGTCAGTACAGGGAAAAAAGAGACAGGACACCAGAGGAGCGGTGCCGGTCGCGCACTCACCGCAGGAAGCGACGGAACTCCGCGGGTCCCACGCCGTCCAACCTCAGCACCTCGGGGGGCGGCTGCCCCGCGCCCACAGCGGCGAAGAGCCGCGGGGCCCGCGCCAGCAGCACGGCCCGGTGCGCCCGCAGCGCCGCGTCGCCCACTCGGATGGTCAGGTCGGCGCTGGTCCCCTCCGCCAGCAGCCTGCGGGACGACACCGTTACCGCGAGTCCGCGCCCCGCCCGNGCCGCCCCTCCGCGCAACGGGCGGGCCCCGGACCGGGGCCGTGTGGGGATGTGAGAGGATGTGCGGGGTTGTGTGGGGATGTGCGGGGCCGTTCGGGGCCTGGACCTCGACGGCCCGGGCCTGTCCGCCTCCTGCAGTTCCCGCAGGGAAAGGGCAGCAGCCCCAGCCAGCTTGTGCTCCTCAGGAAAATCCGTACTCCCCAACACCAGCTGCCTTGCCAAAGAAATAAATTGCTGCACAGGTGATAGAAGTCTCTCTACGCCACCATCCTGAGAAAAGGGAGAGTTTTTTCCAGCTTTATAATGTACGTAAAAGAAGCACATAACCATCTAACTTGATAAGTGCTGAAAATACTCAGGAAAAAAGGCTTGACAGGCAGGTACCAGCCGCGGACAGAAGAGGCGACATCGATTCCGTTGTCACGATCCTGAGGGGTCTCCTCCGGGATTTGGTCGAGAAAAGGCGGCTGGGCACCCAGAGGCGGCTTGTCCCTCCTTGTGGATGTTCCCCTGGGAGGGACCGCAGCAGCTGCTGAGTGGGCACCGCGGCTCTGCAGGGAGGACACGCGTGGCCGTGCGGGCCGTGCTGGGGCTGCCCAGCTCTGCTCCGGTGTGGACAGCCGGTTCAGGATCTGATGTTTCTCTCAGTGGGTTATTGTTCATCCTTGCCTGTTCGCAGGGCACCGTCCTTGCTCTGCAGGTAGAGAGGGAGGCTTTGGAAACCGGGTGGGCAGGTGATTCACCTGTTCTGCGGTCTCGTATTTTGTGCTTTCTCCTTTGTAGTTAGCAACCAGTGTTCTTCTCTGCTGCAATCACACGCAAGTTAATTCTACCCTCTGTTTCCATAATCACTGTGTCTCTTCCTCCTATAAACATGGGGACTTGGCAGAAGTTCCCGGAGACAAGAACACTAGCTGCTGAAATAGGAAGGATAACGCCAACAATTTTCAAGAAACAACAACAGTCATAGCATGGGTGTCCAGTCTGCACACTGGGCAGACACTTCAGCTATTCAAACCCAGTTCTTAGCTTCAACAAGATATCTGTCTATAGAAAGTCAAATAAAGTAAAGGGAGTTGTGTAAGTTGCATTTTATTAGACAGAGGTGGATTTGATACATGTTACATCTTAATTTTCCATTTTCTTTTGTTCAGACGTTGAGTGTATGGGTTTCCCATTTTTTAGTCAAGAAAGAAAAACACATTGCACAAAGCAGCTGCATTCAACAATACAACAAGATACGTATTATTATTCACTTAAAGACTAGAAATGTACCCAGAAAATTTTCAATCGTTCAGTATGCTAAAATATAGATAAAAAGAGTTAGTCACTGTTTAATGGTAAAATACATTAAAAAAATTCAGGCAAATCTAGAATGAGAACTCGTGACTTTCTTCAGTATGGCACCACTCTATTATTTCATTATAAATTTGTAAAAGGCACCACACATTAAAACTGTAAAGCAAGAGAGAAAACAAAACCAAGCAACTTTCCATGATTTTCTTTCTGTACAAATACATATGTATCTTAAGGCAGGTGTTTTTATGTGCAAAATACAAGTATACAGGTAAAAACAATGTTGGTATCATATATTCTCATATTCACTTCTTTTAGCTGTAAGATTAGTGTCCAAATATACAGTACAATGAAAACACTTTTCTCTAACAGAGCTCAAAATAGAAGGCAGGCTGGAAATATGGCCCTGATAACAATTAGGTTTTCCACTCTGAAGAGCTTTTATGTAGACCCCTTAAAACATGTACAAACAGTCATTCTCTTTTTCTTTTTGTCTCTTCCTTAAGAAAGGTCCATATCAACTTGTTCACTATGTCAGGTTGATCCTGCTGGAGCCAGTGACTGGCTTCAGACAAAATAGTTAATCTGAAGTGATTTTTAACATAAATCCTTGTAATTTCTGCCATCTCAACTTCCATAAATGCATCTCTTTCTCCCCATAACAGCAGGGTTGGCATGATGACTTCATGGTGCTGCAGGGGTAGGCAGCTTGAAAAACAAAACACAGGTCTTATTTTAATAAATAATCACCAAGACATATTTCAGTCAACATAGCTTTTGAATTCAATGCTGTGAATCTCATTGCAGACTTCTAGCTTCCAAGATATTTTCTACAATACCAAGAAAACACTGTGACTCAAAGTTCCTTAATTGTTTTTAAGGATGGTAATATTGTTAGAAGGTACATTTACTGTAACAGGTCTCTAATCAGCACTTGATTGCAACAGAGGTCTCATTTTTGGAACACAAATGATGCTCCAGCACAGCTCAGGAGCCCCATGACCTCTGTCAAAGGGAATGTGGAACAACATGGCCAGAATTTTGTAGGTCACTTGCTTTCCCTTGGTTGATGAATGGCAAGTTTCTGAACCTGCATCACTTGCTGCACAGCAGCCAAACTACCTTACTGAAAAATACTTGTCCAGGAAAGAGCAGGCTGCCATTGCTGGACACTATGGAAGATACCAGCTAGAACATTTCAGACCTATTCAAAATTAAGTATCATGTAGTACAGCTAAGAAGAAAAATATTTGTAGAAAAAGATATTCCATAGAACACTGATGTCTGAAATGCTGAATTCAGTTACATTCACTCCTCTATGAAATTCATGCAACATTCAAAGTGCGTCAGAGTTCCCTTTACAAAGTGCTACAGTAAGTTTTTGAAGGCCTTGGACTTACATACCTAAATCTGTAAGCAGAGAACAAAAACTGCTCCTTGAAAATTTGCTTTTCATGAAGTCATAATCTCTTTAAAATTGCAACATCACAACCCAGAGTTCTGGCAGACTAGAATGTGTTAAAAGATAAATACATCACACACTTTCGAAGAATGCTTTGAAAGAAAGCCCTTAGAAAGTAAAACTATAATAAACACAATACTACCACAATGACCTACTTAAACTTGTAGTAAAAAATTTATTATTTTTCTTCATACAATTATTTAAAATTTAATATTGTATAAATATTACCTCATATTATAGACACTAAGAAAGATACAGCTAGCTGGAAATTAAAGACTATTTCAACATTAACCCACCAGAATTTATTCCAGCACATCTATTTCAGAGATGCTGAAAAATTTATCTAAGTTTGAAATACTTAATTTTAGCCACATATAGTCTGTGTTATGGGTCAAAACAGATTCCATCTGATCAGATACGAATCTTTATTATATTAACGCACAAATAGGAATATTTTAAACTGGCAATGTATAAAAAAAAGATTTTTCTGAACAAACTTTTATGACATACTTAAGTACTAGTTTTAAACTTGGGAGTTAGTTAGTAAGTTAGTTAGTTAGTTAGTAAAGAGGAAAAGACAAGGAAGATGGCATGCATTCATTTTAAATAAGAAAGAAATGAAGACTTTCTTCCTGTCTACTTACACATAACATCAAGAAATGTAAATAAAATGTCACTTAAAATAATAATTTCATTGCTATTAATGAATTAGAGAAATTCTTAAAATGGCTTTTTTTACAAGTAGATTTAAATCTCATTTTGCAAACAACCTGACCTCACCCACTGAACCGTATCTTATTCATAGTACCAGTTTTAAAAATTGATAATCTGATGATGTCATTCAATGCATTTAAACTAATCTTTTTGCCTTTTAAATCCAGTATCCTGAATTTCTTCACTCTTTTTATGTGTGTTTTTTTCATACTGTAGGGTTTACTATTTTGTGCCTTGCAAGATTTGTAGCCTCACTACAGGTAAAATCTCCCAGGCTTTTTATACATGCTGCACACATAAACAACCTGCCACTTGTCACTGCCTATGAGCTACATTACCTGTCTTTTCAGTCTGGAATGTGAGAAATTATGTCATGCCTAAAGTTTCTAGAAATCACCTTAAATAATTATTAACATGCAGATTTCACATTTAGAAAGGAAAGTTCCACTCATGAAGTATTAAAGTCTTTGAAAAACAGACTCAAACCTTCATACACCATTGTTATACAGCTTTTCTATAAACAAATAGTGAAGTACTCCTTAACTGCTATAAAAGAAGTAATCCCACTTTCTAAAAATATGGCATATCAGAAGAAATTTAAGTTCCAGCTGAGTATCTCTCTCTCTTTACCAAGCATGATAGAAAAGCTTTAGGACTTTTATTCTCCAAGTGTTTGTATCTAAAGTACAGTAAAGGGAATGGCTGCTGTGCTATTTATAAAAGGATGTGTTGGTGATGTATGGAAGTAGGTTGTTTCCATCATCTATTTGGAAATAACTTTCCAGAAAAATTAAGCTCTGAAGAATGAAACTCCAAGTGTATAGTAATGAGTTGGAAACCTTTAACACGTAGGTCACCAGTACCAGCCCACTGGGAGTTATGGTTAATACAGGTCATTAGCATCCAAGTGCGGCTTAGTGACTTATAAGAGAGAAAGGAAAATTTCAATCCAGTTTTCATATTTAACACTTCACATTCTATAAGGCGTGACCATCAGAATTGGTGACAAGAACTGAATGAGCTGAAGAATAATCTTTTCTTTCCAGTCCAGTCCAGTTCCTTCTGCATTGTGGCTCACAGCACCTAAAATAAAATTCTCTGAATTCATTACACGTATACTTTCATTAAAAAAGTAAAGCAAACAATGCACAAACATACACATGAAACATAGAGGAATTAGCAGCTGTGAAGATACTTTCTGATTAATAACCGATACTAGGCTTTTTTTGAGCCTGAAAAGGCCTGAAACAATAAACATGTGCAACTCCTACATTTGTTTCATGTGACTCCCACAGCAATTCAGCTGTCACAGGCATGTCGCTGTTACTGTCAGAGGACCATATGGTTAATGTGCACACTCACTGATGCGAGGTGCTGTGGCCAACTCGAGGAGCGGGGCTCCGGGCGCTCACGCCTCTCCAGCGCCTCATTAGCCCTGCCCTGGGGCTCCTGCAGGGCCAGGGAGGGCTGTGCAGCCACGCAGCTCCATCGCCCTTGGACATCCCAGCTGATGTCATCGACCACTCTCTGCACAGCTTTAAATAAGTGTACTGTTTCCAGCACAGCCATCTCATTTATTGCCCTTTGTTGTCCATGCTTGATGTAATCTTTCTATTTTCTCCTTCCCGTTTTGTCTCTTAGCCTGTAGAAGACAGCACCTAACTCTGATCCCTCTTTTCCTGTATTTCCCTGGTGATTGCTCTCCTGACAGTTACAGCATGGACAGCACAGAAAGAGCAATAAAGGTGGTACTAAATGTGGACCAGGGAAAATTAAAAGTTAATCTACTTCAAATATCTACTGCCTGAGTTTAGGGAAAGAAAAGAACTGTCATTTTAAAGAATATTGGGAAATTGGTCTTGTGTTAGAGAAGCGCGTGGAACATTTATCACTGTTGAAGTCTGGAGACAATAAAGGAAAACCAACTTCAGTGCCACTCTTCTTGATATAGTCTTTCAAGTTAGTGCTGTAAGCAGAGTATACACAAAGACCCTCTGGCCCTGTTTTTGTTAGATAAAAAGTAAGTGTCAGTCTCTAAGACCAAGCCAACTCCTTCCAGGAAAGTTAAAGCCATTTGAACTCTTTGAGAAAATAAACATTACTCTTACAAAAATAGTTCCTCTTATGATGCTATCTCTGTTTTACTCAATTAAGTGAATCTGATAAGACCTGAAAAAAAACCAAAGCAAGTAAGGGTTACTTTTACGCTTACTTACACAAACCCTATCCCACCTTTTTTTAAAAAAAAAAAAATAGCCTGAACACAATAAAATTGTGTCAGACATGGTTTTGTAAAAAGCTACAAGTGAGAGTAATGTACTTGAATACTGTATTATCCACTAGTATTATCTAGTAATAAGCTCTTGATAGATATTATCACTACTTAGTATGAATTGTAATTCCATTAACTGATGTTATTTTTTAAGTATTATTTAGAGATGGATTTATGGGATCGACATGGGTGCATGTGAATAAGGAGTGTCTTTGCTTTATTAGATTTTGAAACAAAGATTTTCCTTATCTGCACTCTGGCTTTGCCGTTTTCTGTGGACACCTGGTAAAACAAATTTGGCATCACCTGCTTTACCCCACCCGTGTCCGACTCCTGATGAGGCTTCAGAAACAGACCTGAGGTTTTTTCCCCTCTTCTTCAGCGGCAGGAACCGCAGTAATATTTTTGGGCTCCAGGGGACTCTCTAGAACATTTTCGCTTGTTTGAGAACGTTATACTGACCTGAAAATAGTTCTGTAATGGTTAATGGGTCCTGTTAATGCTCCAGGTTGTGAAAAGACATACAGATAAGCTTCGATGTCCTCTGCTGTTAATCTGCAGCCTTTCCTTCCAATTCCAGTGGCTTGGCTCGTAAATAAACTTTTCAGAACCTACAAAAAGAATAAAAAGTTATTACATAAAATAGGTTGAAAATGTGATTTCTCTCCTTCAACAGCACACATCTAAAATCTATTTTTACATATTTATAAGTCTATTTATGTTCAAAGTTTTAGTGAGTCGACCATGGCTGGATGCCAGGCACCCACCAAAGCCATTCTATCACTCCCCTCTGCAACTGTACAAGGGACACAAAATATAATGAAGGATTCAAATGTTTTTTTTAGAGAGCTATGTGTGAAGCACATGGTAAACTTATTTCCAGTGTAACATAGTTCAGAATAATCAAGTACAGACAAATACCAGTATTACCCAGTTACAGAGTTTTGTATCCTGACCTGCCACCTTGCAAAGGCAAGCACAGAAACATACTTTTCTGGGGGAGGGAGGACCCCAGCAAGTGACAGGGCTGGAGGGAGGATGACTCATGACCTCCCCAGCTGGCTGTGCCCTGTATGCATGCAGCACTGGGAGCTCTGCACTGGGCTGTTTGCATGTAGGAAGGTATATGCCTGCAGCTGCTTTTTCCCTTTCTATGTGTTTGCACTTGTTTTTTAAGGTTATACAAGTTGATGGCCTTGGTTCCTCAAGCAGAATTAATCATCTCTCTGAATGAGATGCCCAGACTCCCAGGCTGCCTGTCCTGCAGCAGGCTCTGAGAGATAAGAGGATATCCCACTGCCCAAGGGAGCTTCAGATAAGTCAGCAGGAGTTCCCCAGGCACCAACTATGTCCCACTGGTATAGGCACGAGTAAAAACCAGCTGATTCTCTAGCTGGAGTGCATTGCAGTGATGGAAGTTAGAAGTATGTTCCTCAACACCTCCCAGAAAAACACAAGAGTTAATTTCAGGGTCTCTATGCACTTATATCCTAGTTTATATAAATCTTAAGAAGAAAAATTGGAAAGCTCCATATTTTTTCCATATTACTACATAAGAAGGGATCAATGCAGATGGCAATTCTTCCATTACTCACAGTTAAATATATAAACAAGAGCATTCATTTTGCTCACCTTGAAATCATTTAGTGTAAACATGAATTCAGGAAACCATGGCATTTGGAAAAAGAAGTAGTAACCAGATTTAATCAATTGTGATGGATGTCGTAGAATGTATTCTGAAACAAAAATGCCCATGAATTAAAAATGAAAACTGATGACTTAAACAAAATTACTGTTAATATTACTACTTTTTAAACTTAAAAGAATGTTTTAGAAATATTACATTAAAGCATGCTATGTGACAAAAGATGATTATTGTTTCAGGAGTGGTGTGGCCATTAAAACATAGTTCTTTTATAAATGTTAATAGAAACAGCCAGCAAAACAAAAGTTTGCCAGAGATTAGGTGAGGACAGTGACACTGGAGAGTTTAATCACATGATGGGTTTTTAGTTAGAGACCTATTTGTGTAGCCAGTCCAAAGCATTTTTTCCAGATGTGGAATAAAGGGCCTAAATAAAAGTCTTTAGGTATAACTCTCATCAGTGGTGTGATGTACAGAAATCTGTAGATGATGATCCACTGACATTCTAAAGACTGTATCACTCTTGTTCAGAGAAGTATAGAATTTTTCTAAAAGTTGCCTTCTCGGTTTTCAAGAACCATAATCCAGGTTACATGGAGTAATTTTTTTAAGTAATTTCTAAAGACATTGCAGCATACATAAGGAAGGAAAATGATACAGACAATTTGCATTAACCCTTTTTTTTTTAAATTGCAAATTTGTGTCTTCAGTGAGTTGCAAGAGCCAACACTGACATTTAAATATCTCACTTCCTCAAAGCAAGCACACAATGTCTGCAAGTACTGGGAATTCTAGAACTTATCCTTTACAGCTGCAAATTCAGGAAGGTAAACTGCATTCCCAAAACAGATATCTATGAAATATTAATTCTGACAGTGAATAAAAATGGGTTTTAAACCAATGTAAGTTGAAGTCTTGGCTAATTTCTAAACTTTCCTATCTTACACATTCGTAAATTGCATTACCCATTATATCCTTCCTCGATAGTCCATCACTGCTCACTTGACTTTTCTGCGCTATTTATAAACTGTGTATTTTCATTTAATCCACACTAGAATAAATTTGATCTAGGTAGAATTTATCAAGCTACAGAACAGATTTTTTATTTCAACAAATATGCAAACAAATACTATAATAAAATGTAATTGTCTTCTCTACAGCCTGGTCCCTGTTCTCAGTGAAAATACTGCAAAAAGCTCCTGCTTGCTCATGTGGTGAACAGATCTCTCCTTGGGTAAGTGTGACTTAACTATCTGGCAAAATGTTCTTTAGTACCTTAGACAGGTGCCCAAGAACACTGTGAGAGCAACATATTTGGATGGTTCTGATTCCACAGTGGTGTAGGGTCAGATTTACATTCAGCTGAAATATTAAAGCTGCATTGAATATTCTTAGCTATTTCTGGGGAAACAAGGTGACTTTTTAAACGAAAATGAGTAAAGTGGGCAGTTGAAAAAAATTGAAATTAGTGAGATGCTACTTCCATTTTCATTATGGAACGTTGATATAATCCCTGTGAAATGTTATGTAATTCAAAGTCCATCACACAACAAATTCTGCTAATGCACCTCAGTCCTTGTTTCAGCTCAGTATCAGTACATTCCTGAGCATCTAGTAAGTAGCTTGGAAAGACTGTCTGCTTCCAATGAATATTGTACCAGATCATAAATTGTCACTTGTCACCTAAATCAGGATTTAATTCTAATGTCTGATTCATATTTATACAAAGGCTGGTTTATGCAGATTTAATAATGCAGTGAGGCCTTAACCAGTGTCATATACCCCTCTTCAGGGAATTTTATCCTGCCAAAGTGGAATAAAGCAGATTAATGCGTATGAAAATTATGTTTGTGGACCTTCAAGGATTATTAAAAATAGCATTAAATTGCTAAAATAAATTTATTTCCAAAAGTCAAATACTTGATACCTTACTGCTTCATAAAATACAGCCCAGATTGTGAGAAGCATGGAGTACTGTCAGCTTATCTCCTGAACATCTAGAGGGGCAGATAAGTTGGTTCTTAAAGCAAATACAATTGTAATGAAAATTCAGATACTTTGGATTAACAAAGATTACTATAAAACTTACCTGTAAATACAGAAGGATGAGGAAAATTAACCACAATCAGCTTTGTCACCATTTCAGGGTAACATATAGCCACTAACCAAGCAATCATTCCTCCCCAGTCATGGCCAATCAACACACACTTGTTGTATCCTACCACATAAACACAGATACATGCTTTTATTTCAATGGAATTAGTATCCATAGAAATTACCATATACAATAATGACTTAATTATTGGGTAAAATAGGTGGTTCAGCACATTTATTAATGTAACTTTAATACTGCACTGCCTCCATTACTAATGATCAGAAAAAACAGTGCACTATTATAGTTTAAAAATTTTCAAATACTTAAAATTATTTAATTGGACTTCATTAAACTATAACCACAATATCTCCACCTAAAGTCACTCAGTGTCCTGTTCACATCTTGGCCAATGCAAGGTCAGATGAACAGTTCAACTTGCGGTCATTACAATGCACATACATTTGTCATGTTTAGAGACTCTGGAGCTGGAAACTGTAGACAAAAAGATGGAGCAATCCCCTGAGTCCCTCCTGAGCAAAACTAATCCTAATAAATTTCTTCACATATGAGAGTTTATCTAAGCACTTCACACCCATCATTATGCATGGGCATTATACTTAATAGCCATATATATGAGGTATATATGAGATACACATCCATTTATACACTCAGTAGGCCAAAACAGCTTTTCTCCATAAGCTGTTTTGTTGACAATTTTTAAAGTTCCTGACATGCATTCTTCCATCAATAAAAGTGGTATTTTAACAACAGTAAAGGGGCATGGGGGGATAACGACTGAGTTTTTGGAAGTTGAACTATTCCTTCTTTAACCACTGCTGGAATACACACTATAGTATCAGATACCATCACCCTCCTCACTGAGGATTGGAATGTTGAGCACATACACTATAAATGAAACATATAAAGGCCAGGATTATTAGAATTTTGACATAAATTTGAACACAGTTGTCAAAGCACATTATAAACCCTCCTGAATAGAAAGCTTTTGGAGCACTTTTGATATAATCAAGTTCTCAAAAAAATTTAACTTGGGGTTAGAACAAACAAAGATAACAAGCCTCTGAAAAACTTTTTCCAAATAATCTTAAATCCCTATGAAACTGAATTATGCTGAGAGTACTTCTCAAGCATAACCATGGCATTACCATGGAGATTAACACAACCAGCATAGACTGTAAAATGTAAACACAGTGTGGGTACTGCCTACCCAATCTTTTGACAATGCTCAAACATCACAAGCAAAGCAAATTCTAAAATCAGACTTCAGAACTGGAATCACTGCTTTACTATTTCTTCAGATGAAATAAAGTAAGTTGTTTCACTATGACTAGAGTATCCAGAGAATTAAAATGATTCAGAGAATGACAATCTAATCCCTTGTGTTGCTATTGGTATGAAATACCCTTCACCAGGTGTTAAAATTTATTGTCCAAATAGTGATGCTTCAAACCAAACTGGAGGGGCAAATTTTGCAGGCTCACTTCAGCTCTAGACCATCACACTGTGTGTTTGCCATAGGAAGCAATGTGTCCCTTGTTCTCCCTTCTCTTCTTGTCTTCTCACTGTTGTGTAAGACAATGTGATTCAGCTCTTGAGAACTGACTACTGTGCAGGAGTAGTATTTTGGGAGGGACGTTTGGCTTTTTTTAAATACACCAGATGTACTCTTATCACTTTTATAAACCCCACAATATTTATTCTGTCTTGTTTGTGCAAGAAAAATGTCACCTGATCTTTAGTCTGCTAATTCAGAACATTATCCACTCAGTGCAAGTGGCTGGGAGCAAAGACTTCCTTAGGGAAAAAGACCAGAGCTTTGTGCTGCTGGATTTCATAGCACATAGGAAATATTCTTTTTGAACTCATGATAGAAAAATTATTTTTACATATTGTTTGTACTGACATACACATCCTAATTAGAAAACAACCCTTTTTCATTTGTAATAGTCCATAAAATATTAACATCCTTAGATTTTTATCTACACATCTGTGATGCATATATATTAAAAAGACTGCAGTTTAAAAAAACCCCAAACCCCACAATGCTAGATCTTATGGATTTTCTAATGGGAAAATCAAGCCACCTATGAGTCAAATAGGTTGTCACCTGCTAACGCACCTAGAGACTCCAAAATATCCTTTATGTCTGCTATCAGGCAATCTAACTTGTAATTTTCTTTGTGAGAAGGAGCATCTGTTTCTCCATAACCTCTCAAATCCAGGGCCACCACTCGATATTCACTTTTAAATTCCCGCAGTTGATGGCGCCAGGAATACCTGACAAAGAGGAAAAAAAGTTGGAGTTATAAGGTCAAGCAGTATGATACCCAAATGAACTCAGTGCTTTTGCACCCAAATAACTGAGGATAAATTAGCATGACTTTGTTTGCAATTAAATTCCTTTTCCTTTCTGTGATATGCTGAGCATTCTTTGTGGCTGCAGTAGTTTTGTGTTGCCCTCTTGAATTCCCCAGGAAGGCAGTGCAGCTGCCAGAAAGGGGGCATGGCCAGAGCTGGGATGTTTCTACAATTCCTGGAGTCTGACACAATCCCTTTACTGCAAAGGAAGCAGACATAAACCAGAGCAGTATTCTATTTTATCCTATTACTTAGCCATAGTATCATCAAAATGTAATGTTTGAAAAGCTTTCTCTTCTCCCTGGCTTGCTCACATGCACATTTTGATGGAGTAGGGAAAGTCATAGTTGATTTTTTATTTTGATTCAGAAAAACAATGTCAGGTAATTCATACATTAAGTAAAAGTTGATAGGATTTATATTATGTACACTTTCATCTGTGTCTCTATAATACCAGAACTGTTCCAGAACAAGCTCTATCAACGTGTTGTTACTGCAAAGTATTTCATACCTCATGTTTCTATGGAAAAGAGTGAGAACATTACACACATTGAAAGACATAGAAAATTAAGAACTTGGGCAAAGGCTTGGGCTATTCCTCATTCTTAATAGTATGTAGTGGTTAGATGTGTGTTATGAAGCAAAACTAGCAAGAAAATGGTGAGTCTCATCCTGCAAGAACTAACTGCCCTTCAGGTGCTATTGAAACCAAATAAATTTCAGAATAGCTAGAACCAAGAGAGACATGGCCTTATCTTACAGTGTGATAGAAAGATACATGAATCATTCTAGGCATGTGTAATAGTGGCTGTATCCCTCTGTGGTAGGATCTAGCTTTTACTTCTGCTTGTTTCAACAGTCTCAGATAAAGAATTTATAACATTTGGATCATCAGTGGTCATAACAGTGATGCACAGAATTCTGCTGTAAACAAAACAGTGTCTACATTAGACCATGGGCTCTTCCATTTTAGCTTTGCCTTCAGCCTATTAGGGACTTCAAACTTACGTAATATTACAGGAACACTCAATGATATGAATCTGTATTCATACAAAGAAAACAGTCAGAACACTTTCATTTTGGTGACATATAATGCAAAGACAAGGTTTAGCTGAGATCTCCAGGAATGAATTTTTTAAAGGTATTATATAATGACTTGGAAGCTGAATTTGCCATGGTAACTGCTGCAGCTATTCTGTGTACTTCACTAAGAAGAAAGAACCAGGCCCATAAATAAATAACTATTTTTGTTTTCAGAAAATGTCTATGAGCTATCCTCATCTTCTGTTTTCACAACAGTCCACCAATTACCAAATGTCTGACCTACCAAATGCACAAGTTTTATATTCAAAGAAATCATTTTACCGCATACGATATGTAACTATTGGACAACTGCTTTGCAAGCAGAATTTGGACACATTGTGAATGCTTCCATGTTAGTAAGGTTGAATCATGGAAACTATTTTGAGACTTTTTGATCACATTCTTTCTAAAAGGCAAGTTTAGTAAATTTAGCAAATTTACTAAATTTAGCAGCTCACACACAAGTCTTTTAGGTAGCCAACTGTCACAACATATTATGCCCAATTTCAACTTCTTTATTATTGTGTTTCCACAACATTGGTATTGATTTTCAAGTTCTTATCCATTTAAAGTGTTTAGTGGCTGTGGTTCATTATACTTAAGTGATCTTTCATCTTCAGACACATTCTCTATCACTCACTGAGGTCGGTATTTTTTGGTTATATTTGTCCTATCTATAACCCCGAGACATTTGAAGGCAGAGGATTTGTTACAATTAAGAACTGAAACTGTCTAAGACAAATGATACAAATTTGATGCTGCTCTACATCTCTTCTAAATTGTTGTTATTTTATCTTGCACCCTCAGAACAATCACTATTCCTGCATAAAAAATTCTTCCCTGATTGAATGAACAACCTGATGTGAGTCTTGGTAGTATGACTGTTTTACAGACTATTAGCATAGAGTCTTCTTTTTAAAAACAGTGATATAAACTATGCTATTGGAGGTCTCAGTGTCCTATATAACAGGTTTTGAATGGTCAGATAATACAATATATTAGCCATCACTTATAGCATGACTCACGATTCTAAACTGTAAGAATGGCTTTCTGCTTTTTAAAAATAATATACCTGATCTCAGAAGTATATGTATATAAAATGCTAATTTTTCCATTACTAATCCCCCTGTAAGGGAAATCAGCTGCAGTCTCACTGCCTGTGTTAGAATATGCTTTATGCAAGGTATGCATAATGTTTGCACAGAATATGCACTGCTCCATCTAACTGTCTTTTCAATCAAAGTTTAAAATTTTAATAATTTTAGATAGCAGTTTACTATTAGAACAACCTAGTTCTTTGAAAATTTCACTTAATATAAGTGTGATTCTCTACCACCCTCCTCAAGGCCATTGGTATCGATGGGAAATGACTGCTAAGGGCAGAGAACTGACTTTTGTTTTGCCTAGGTCAGTTTATCATGGTATGACCCAAGTCCAGATTGAAAGATCACAGTTCCAACAGTGGACACTACCACCATACCTGAGTTTAGAAGGAAAAGGATCATTTTACTGGCTGAATTACTGGCATTAGTACTTCCCTTATTCCCTTATTGTTTTTTTGGTGCAAGTTCTGTAAGCCATGCTTCACTAGTTAAACCTGACAATGACAGCCTTTGGTTAAATCATTAGACACATGACTGCTTTTCACTGTTATAAACAAACATTTAGGATTGGGTTTGATTCATCATTCATCTTGTGATGAACTAATAATAGAACCTTTTTCCCTGAGTGGCATTCTGAAATTAGGCTGCACAATAGCCTATAGAACTCATAGTTCTTCTTCCCAGTTAAAAATTGTTGTAAGTATTTTTAATAAATGGAGCAATCCATTGCACCTAATATATCATGGATCTTGATTTTAACATCTTTTGCAAATTCATAAACTTGCAAATTTATAAATTCATAAGTTTAGCCACTACAGTACAAGTACAAATAAGAAATCTGTGAAAAATGAGCAGTTCCTCCCCAAAGTTTGAAGGGTACATACCTGGGGGAAAATGAATTGACAATGCAAAAACAATGGTTGGTTTGTGTTAGTTTGCAGGAATTTTTTGCAGATGCAGTTAAAAAAATGTTTCAGTGGTTTGTTGCCTGCTGAAACTTCATGTCATTAGTTAGTACCCATAAACACATATAACAGATCACACTGGGGATATCTATGTTGAGATGTTCCCTCTTGGGTATCTTATGCAGCCTCTTTTATACAAGAAAAGCACGTAGGGAGTTTTACCAGAATTCTGGAAAGCCATGAAGCAGCAGCATGAGGGGTTTACCCCTTTCTCCAGCAGCCACATAGTGGAATCGTAACCCTGAATCCTAAAATGAGAGAAAAAGAAGTGTTTTTATTGCTGCATAAAACTGCTGTTCTGGGATTTGAGAATGATGATGGTGTCAGACAATATTCTAAGAAATTATATATTGCTTCTGAAAAAAATATAAAATTTTCAGTTTTGAAGCTGAAGCCTTCTGTGCTTCTGAGATTAGGTATGTGCTACACCCTGGCAATGCTGAGTATCCCACACCCCGGCCACCACAGCTTCTTCCAGGGAGGGCCCTGGGCTCTGCCAGGTTACCTGAGTGTGCCAGCCCAGCCAGGAGCACAGTAACACTCCTGACAGAGCCCTGGTATGCAACTGGGAACTGGAGGTTATTGTCGAAGCCAGCTTCTTCTTTCATATGGACACCAGTCATGTGCTTTACAGAAACACTTTAAGCCACAGTATACTTTAAATGCACTTTCAGTTTTCAGTTATCTTGTAAGATTATACAACTGTTTAAACCCATCACATTGCATTCTGGCAAAATAAAGGACCACATGGATTCGTAAACAAAAAGCAATCAAAATTAAGTAACTAGAAAGCAAGTAGTTTTTGCCAGTTTTTAATCTTCAAGGCTTCAGACTCACTTCAGAAAATTAAGACTTAATGTTGCAATCTTCTTTCTGCCCTGTCTATAGTCACCATTTCAGATGCACATTTTAAGAAAATGAGTCTTATGAGAATTACAATCAGACAAGTTCCTTATTGCAGAGGCTGAACACTGAAATGCTACTGAAGTGAATGGATGTACACAAGCTTACACTGACTCAAGGTCAAATCCAGTAAAATTCAAATAAACTGAGACTATGACCTAGAGGTTTTTACTGAATTCTGACACAGAAGTAGATACAGAAGGTGGGAGTTAGCTCACAAAATACTGTTTAGAAGTCATGTGAAGGAAACTGCAGGAAGAAAGGTTGTACAGCTCCTGAACAAATGTCAGAGCCTGCACTGTCTCTGCTATTTTAAAAAGGAAAGAAAATCCTATGTCTTTGCTGCACATCAAGAGCTAATATCAGGGCAATGATAACAAATGCATACAAAAGGGTTTTTTTGCCAAAGATGCTTCAAATGCTCTGAGATATCTTGGCACTGGTAAATTACTAACTAGCTGCAAAACAATTAACTTACATCCTGATTCTTGAAAGGGCTCTGAAGAGGGAACTATTTCAATTTTTTATACTTGCTATGGATATAACAGGACTTTTTTCTCAGTTTTGCCCCAAATTACACTGATATTTCACCTCTGGAATGCCAATGAACTTGAAATCCTTAGACGTAAAAGTGAAGTCCTCAGAGGTAAAAGTAAATTCCTATAACTTTGGGCCCATTACATCGTATCTGCCATTCTTCAGATCACTCTGCCTTTGATCCCTTTATATTTAAAAAATAGTTCTGTTTCTTTCCACAGTTTCTCTTAGTTTAATGACTAGTGGGCAAGCCCTCCTCCATGCTGTTTCTTTCAGTTAGTGTCCTCTAAGGCTTTACCCTCAATGTTGCTATTTTAATCTATTGATTGCTTTTAAGGACGTCCCCTTTACTCACACAAATTCAATCACCACTTGTACAGCAGCAGTTTAAATGTCACATGCCCCAAACTAAGCCCATTCTCTGCCTTTCCCTGGCTGCTCTCTGTGCCCTTTTTTCCCTCAGAAGGGACATAGGATGTTGGCATTTTTTCTGAAACCAACTGTTTTCTTTGTTTTGTTGAAATCTGAGCAGATCTGCAGGATATGTGTGTTTGAAAAGTAATCCATTAACTTGCTGTTATCCAACATCAAGAGTTTCGTATTTCCTGAAATGAATGATCGACTGTCATTGACAGCAATTCGATTTGCCCCCAAGTGGTCTTCTATTACCGTCACACCCCTCTCACTTCCCCAGCAGCCCAATCACTGACTCCTTTGTGCTGTAGAAAAAAAGTGTCATATGAATAAAATATCCCACACATGCCTCCTAATGATGATAGCAAAAGAAAACAAGCAAATGAGAAACTGAGGCTCAATAATTTATATTATTATTGCATGGCATGAAACCATCTGCACAGAACCCTGAGAACAGAGATACTGTTAAATTTTACTGTGTTAAATTTTTTTAAAATAGCACTTGACAAAATTTGCTGTGCATTCTTTGCTCGCCTGTAACTGCAAAAGAAATCTAGATAAAACAACTTCAATTAGAGCATTTGGTAAAGGCACAAATCGCAGGCAGAGACCTGGGACAAGTACCGAAATTGACTGGTGGGGTTAACTATGCAACCTGAGGGAGAGCGCTTAGTTTCTTACTCTGTATTTTTCCCTTCGACCCTGATGCACGAAAAGGAGCTCCCAGGCGCAGCTGGGCAAACCGCAAATACCAGAGAGCAGAGGCGGGGCGGGGCAGGGAAGGTTGCGGGAGACCCGGGGCGGGCGAGCCCGCGCACCGAGGGCTCCGCACCCCGGCCGGGCACCGCTTCCTCCCGGGCCGGGCGGGCCGGGCCCGGCCTGAGGCCCCGCAGCCGGGCAAGGCACCGCTCCCCGGGGCACTGCAGGCGGGGGCTGCTGGCGAGCAGGTGTGCGAGCACACACAGCAGGGCAGAGAGGCAGGGGTGCCATGCACAGCGCACCCCACGCACAGCAGGGCAGGGGTGCGGTGCACAGCGCGGGGGTGCCTGCGCGCACAGCGGGACCCGCTCCCCCCGCCCGCGCCCTCACCTTGATGCGGACGTAGCAGTGGGTGCCCAGGGAGGGGTCGTTGAGGCAGGCGGGGGGGTTCNGGCTCTGCGCCCCCGGTATTTCTCGGTGAAACAGGGAGAAGGCGTCCCTGGGGCGGCGGGGCGCGGCTGTGTCACCTGCGCGCTCCGGCAGAGCCGCCAGACACACCGGAACGCGCTCGGAATGTCATTGGGAGCAGCGCTCCCGGGGCCGGCGGGCCAGCCCCGCCACCCTGCCTGCCCAGCCCCCGGCACTGCACACTCCGGACACGTCCTTGGCCGCCCTTACCTCATTCACGTGCCAGAGGTGTGTAGGTATAAACGTGGGGGTGTACGCTCTCACTGTGGTGTTTTACGAGACTACATTCTTTTGCTGCTGCCTCACTATTACCCATTTAAAGGTGATTTTGTAAATGTATTACAATTATAGTTGTTACATGCTGTTACGAATGAATATTTCTTAAAAAGAGATAGATTTTGAGCTCCAGCACCAGAATTTTTAAATGTAATTTATTCTGTACTGTAATTTCACCCCCTCGAGGCTGATTTTAGAAGCTGAACAATCCTATGTCTGTCCATTAGTTGTAAATAACTACAAGCACTAGCGAAGCAGTCACAGTCACATATGAGGCCACAGATGCTGGGGTAAAAAAGGCTCCAGTTTATCTGGTATTAACCTACTGATATGCAGGGTAAAGGATAATTTGGAACCCCAATGGTTCACATAATCCAAAATTGTAAGAAAAACTGTAACTATAGTAAGCAGTTGATTTTACAGGTTATAAAAGTGCAGGCTCTGAAAAATTACAGTTTGCTAGTTCTGGGAGGTAACAAAATCTGGACATGGTATTTGCTGTCTGCAAGAGAATAGTAGTCAAGAATTGAACTTGCACATCAAATCCTGACAAGTCCCGATCCACCTCACTGCACAGCCTGCTCGCCTTTACTCCTACACCTCAACTCCTTGCTCCAAGAGGATGTGGGCAAGTTCAAGACTTGTGGAAGCCACATAATGTTCACAGCTAATCTGTAGGCCTTTGTGCAGCTGTTTGCCTTTTGGGGGGTGAGGTTGCTAAATGTTACTTGAATTTGATGAAAACCACAATTTGTTCTCATTCCATGTTGTACAGGTGAGTCTGTAGGATTAGAACTTAACTTCCAAGAAAAGTTTTTGCTTTGTCCAGCAGTTCAAAGAGGAAGCTGGTACAAAGATACATCCATCTGTTAACTCTAACATATGTAATTCAGTGAGCTATTTTTAAAAAAAACTGGATAAGCAGGTATTCAGGAAGAATATATATATAATTTTTCACTATGCATGGAACACAGCTTGTAGACGATTTTTGTCTGTAACATACCAAATGCTTTCTCCTACTTGTTCTAAATACAGACTTACAAATATAGGCACTGATGTTGAATCCTAGTCCTGTTGAAGGCAGTGACAGAATTAATGCTGGTTTCAACAAGTTCAAAATTTTTCTTTTTTTAAAAGAAAGCAGAAGGGAATGTTATAAAGAATGGCCCGTTACTGCATTTTCATGCATTTAAAAATTTAAGTAAGATACAAAACCATTATCTGAATTTGCCACTACTAAAGATACCATCTTCAAGTAGCTGTAAAAAGCTGCCAAGCTTTCTCTTATCCATAACAAAATGAAATACCAGCAACCCACATCAGCTGACAACACTGAATAACACTTCATGTTCCTTGCTCATTGTCTGAANACCACCCAGCGGAAGGTCTCGCCCGGGCGCCGGCCGATGCTCCAGAGCAGCCGCAGCCCGGCGATGCAGGCGCACACCCCGCAGTAGCTGTACACCAGCGCCCAGAAGAGCAGCGCCCGGGCGGCCACCATCACCCGGCGGGCGGGCGGTGGGCACGCAGCGCCGGGTCTCGCCATCGGGCCCCGCCGCCGCCGTCCCCGCCGGCCGGGAGGGGCTGGAGCGCCGCCG
>VYZS01015462.1:298-10878 GCA_013400695.1 Neodrepanis coruscans
GAAATGGCATGGAACATTTGAGAATATCCTTGAAGAAGTTACCTGGTGTATGATTTAATGAGTTGTAGGTTAAGTCTTATAATCAAAGACAATACAGGTTGTCACTTGACAGAGTTAAATTATGGGTCAAGTAAATAAGATGCTACTCTGAATTCTTTCATCCATTGCTATGCAGTGTAGACTGCATTTGTATTTGCTGTTTGACATGTTTGCACCTTCTGGTGTAGCCACAACTTAGATGCCTGATATCTTTTATATAGTCAGGGAATTTCTTCTCTGGCTGTCCCTGTTTGGTTTTAAATAGCTGATTTCAAGGATTAATTTAGATGATTTGGTTTGTAAACTTCCTGCTCATATGGACTTCTGAATTTGTGAAAATTATTTATTTATTTTAGCAGTAATAAAAAATTGCTTCATTCACAAAATGAAATTGCTTTTGTAACTCATCCCTTAGAAATTGTTGCCAGCTCTCTGAGGAAAAGATACTTTGGGTTGATGCTGTTTGATAACCCTTAACATACTGGATGGATACTACATATGCAGAAAATCAAACCCAAAATGAATGGCCTTGTAGCAAATAAGAAGGCTAGGTTAACTTAAATGTAATGAAGTTTTTCTCTAGTGTGTAATTGAGATGATAATTCTGACAATCTTACTTGCTTTTTGTTAAGCTCATGCTGGTGATGTTAGACTGTTTATTTATTTAAATAATGAAGAGTCTCAGAGGTGAATACAGTGAGAAATCTTAAGATTTCCAGTAGTGGATATGTAGCTCTTTGTTGAGTCATAGATGTCGGGTGATGGATGTGCAAATGTATGGTCTTGTTAGTTCTATGCATATTTTCAGCTACATTTTAAGAAGCTGATGTTTTCTTAATGTGGCAATAGATCGATTCTCTTCATCAGAGAATCCTGTGTTCTTTGATCTTAGTCATGTGGTGTTTGTAGTCCTTAATGAGGATAGAGGAGGGGAAGATTTTGTTTTACAGTGTAATTGGAAAAGAAACAGTCTATAGGGATCTTGACCATTGTTTTTTGCCATATACAAGGTGGAGAATTGCTGGTGTGTTTCATCTTGCACTGATACTGACTCTTGCATTTAATCAAGACAAGATACAAAAACATTTAAACTTTTATTAATCTCTTCTGTTAATTAGAAAAATTTCTTTTTGTTGTTTGTTTGTTTAGGGTTAAGATTCTGTTTCATAGAGGTGGTTGATGCAGTGGTGCCTTTACATCTGTTGACATAAATCACTTTTGAGGTAATTTGATGCCTATGCATATTATCAGTTTATTGTTAGTTTGAGAATAAAGTTTACCCTTGGAGGTTATTTTCCCTTCATTGTCCATCAGGAAGTAACTTTTTAGTTTTCATGAATGCTTTGTCAGGCTCTGTATTCTTGTTTGCACATTAATCAAAGTACTGAGTGTCCTCAGCCTCTGCGCCTGCTCTGTGCATGCCACATCAAGCACAGCAGAGCTGTCTTAGACGCAAAGTAATGTAGTTGCCAGCAGGAATATGATACTGCTAAAGTCTCTAGGAAAGCCTTTTATCTTTGGCAAGTAAGTATTTTACATGAAATTACACATGATGGTAAAGCCAAAGATTTAAAGGGTAATAACCCCCTCAAGAAATGTTTTCCTCATTTAAGGTGTATTTTTAGCCACTTCTGCCTGGTTTTAAAACAAAAAAATGTTTTGAATGAAGTGCAAACTTTAAAGATACTGTAATGTCAGTGCATGGAAATGAATTTTTTCTCTTGTATGGATTATACTTATTTAGTAATTATGCTTGTCATTGAAATGTAGAATGTCAGCAAAAGCAGGAGCTGTTGATTTTTGGTGCAGTACGTTGTTGTATGGTAGGTATGCTTCTGAATGCAGGGTGAGTGATGGAAGCCATTGAATGAAAAACATGAATGGATTTGAATATGTTTAAGAATCTGTACATTTGTATGATTTTGTTCTTATTTCAGGTGATCTATGCCATCTTCTTACAAAGCACACAGAAGTAAATTGTCGCTTTGGGCTCTCCTGAGCAGCTGAAAGGAGAAACATTACCCCTGAGAATGAGGCAATAAAACACTTCTCTGCAGAACCGTATGATTGAAAACGCGGTCCAGCCCTCCTCTGCTGCCAGACATGCTTCTGTCCTCCTGCCCCGCTTACCTGTTGCTGTAGTAATACAGATGGATCGTAGCAGAGAGGCAGAAATGGAGTTACGGAGATCCTCCAGCCCTGGCAAGCTAAGTAAGAACGACATGGATGCTGACAAGACCATGTGCCACAGCTGTTGCATCTGCGGTAAAAGTTTCCCTTTTCAGAGCTCCCTGTCTCAGCACATGAGGAAGCACACGGGTGAGAAGCCCTACAAATGCCCTTACTGTGATCATAGAGCTTCCCAAAAGGGCAACTTGAAGATTCACATCCGTAGTCACAGGACAGGCACTTTAAGTCAGGGGCACGAGGTGGAGACGGGAGAGGCACAGCTAGGGGAGATGGGTGTTTCCGAGGGCCTTGGTGGGTGCACCAGCCCCACTAAAAGTACATCTGCCTGCAACAAGATCTTGAATGGTACTGCTCAGGTCGATAGCAGCAAGATCTTGTTGAGAAGCAGCAAGAAGGAGGTCACAGAGATGGCACCAGCTGAGGAGGATGGCAAACTGACCTCTTACCCGTGCACCTTCTGCAAAAACAAATTTGAAAGGAAGAAGGACCTGGAGCAGCACCTGCACCAGGTCCACAAACCATTCAAGTGCAGGTTGTGCAGCTACATGACCCTGAGGGAGGAGACGCTGTTAAACCACATAGAGAAGGACCATATAACAGCTCAGGTCCCCAATGGGGAGGCCTACACTGAGAATTGCAAGAGTGAGCTTAGTGCAGGCGAATTTCCATGTGAAGTCTGCGGTCAGGCCTTTAGTCAAACCTGGTTCCTGAAAGCTCATATGAAAAAGCACAGGGGCTCATTTGATCATGGGTGCCATATTTGTGGCAGGAGATTCAAAGAGCCCTGGTTTCTCAAAAACCACATGAAGTCGCATGGCCCCAGGTCCGGGAGCAAAAACAAACCAAAAAATGATTTGGAACTCATAGCCACTATCAATGATGTGATACAAGAGGAGACAGTAGTGACAGGCCTATCTCTGTACGAAGTTTGTACCAAGTGTGGAAATCTGTTTACAAATATGGAAAGCCTGAAAGCCCATAACGTTGTCCACTGCCGAGTGCAGCCAGGCAGCAGCAGGGATAAAGCTGAGGGCTTGATGGATGGGAGCCTGAGCTCCTCAGTAACGAAGCAGTTTTTCTTGCAGTATCTCAATCTACGGCCATCTGTAGCACTGGATAGAGTTACAAGAGGACAGCCTGGGAAAAGAGTAGCCGAGCTGGATCCGGTCAGTAGCTACCAAGCTTGGCAGCTGGCCACCAAAGGAAAAGTAGTAGAGCCCTCAGAGTATGTAAAGTATGTGGGATGGGATGAGGCCCTGGCAGATGCGGATGTGACTTATGACAAGGATAAGAGGGAGTATATCCTTGTCAACCAGGAGAAGCGCAAGCGAGACCAGGACTCGCCCAGCAACCCCAAGAAGAAGAGCTGCACCAGCGGGCGCCCCGAGAAAACTAGCAATGCCCCGCCAGGGGAGAGCTGCCCGCTTGCCCAAGGGGATCTGGACTACCGCCCTGCCTCGCGGCAGAGCCGGCGGGCTGCCCAGAACAAGTCCACCGAGTGCTTTGAGTGTGGGAAGATCTTCCGCACCTACCACCAAATGGTGCTGCACTCCCGGGTGCACCGCAAGGAGCGGAGGAGCTGCAGTGAGGGTGGGACAGCTGCCCAGACTGACCGCTATGGCTCCAGCAGTGAGGAGGGTGACTCGGGGTCTGTCAGTGGGCCGAGCACCCCCGGCTCCGCATCTGCCCCAGAGGACTCGGCCACCTCCGGCTTGGGGGAGGAGGGGGCTGAGGAGAGCTCGGAGGAGGGAGCAGCTAACCCCTTACTAGGTAAGATCCCTCCCAGTTTTGCCTGCTAATGTTGCTGGTCCCTGTGTCTTCTGGTGTGGGATGGAGCGATGAGCAAAAGGAGAAATACGTGAAAACGTGTGAGAGGGTTAAAGATGGTGTGAATGTGGTCCTGCTGCTTGTCTTGTCATGACTCTTTCTGGTTGAGGTAAGAAAAGCAAGATCAGATGACGTCTCTGTAATGTGCCAGTGAACTTGTGTTTTGGTGAAGGACACCCAAGAAGCATCTTAGTTGCCTATAGCAACATTATAGGGTAGGGTAATGCCTTTCCTGAGTATCTCAGGGACTGTTTTTTCTCAGTTCATGGATGTCCTGTGCAGTGTTCTGCCTGTAGTGTACAGGGTCACAGCCTGTGTAGTGTAGTCCCAAAGCGCATAAACTTGTTAATCACCAGCATGAGAGGAGCCTCTCTCCTCTTCTCTGCTTCACTTCCCAAATTGTGTTTATAACTCCAAAGGCTATAATTAATCTCTCTGGATTAAAGCGGTCCTTTGAGCCCAATGCTACTAAATGGAACAAATTATTCTCCGAATAGAAGCAAAGTAAATATTTAAAAGAACACCATTAAGCACGTTTGTATCTTTTTTTTTAATCCTTTATTTCTGTTGTTCACCATGCTTTGTTTATAATACCCTTTTAGAAATGTGAGATTAACCATTCTTTCCTTAGTAGCCTTTCTGCTGGTTTTTGTTTGTTTTCTGTTTGGTGAACAATAACACTTTCCTCTCATTTTCATTTCTTTTGTTGTGAAGAACATAGTTATCTATAGAGTTAAACTCATTTTCAAGACTATCATGGATGAAGTAATCTGCACCATTGTGGAAGAGTGTGGGTTTATTCAATTACCTTTTTCTTTCAGGATATGTTGCCCTTTCTCCTGGTTTCACACCCTGCAGCAACAAAACAATACTTTCCAGAATTGTGTATTGTTACATTTTTCCATAAGTTTTTGAAGCAATGTGGGATGTATTTGTTTTGTCCTTAAGTTTCTTTCTTGCTAGTTTCAGGGTTTTAGGACTACTGAAGTTGGAGTTGACACTGCTTGGCAATACAACTTTCAAATGTAGAGTGTAGAGGGAAGAGAGCTCCAAAGCATTGAAATGCCAAAAAATTAAACCCATCTTTTTGTCCTTAAACTTACAGGGATGGTCCTAAACTTGTTTTTACATTTAGATCAAGTCCCTGATGGACAAATTGGCTGTACACTAGAATGGAAAAGGAAATTAATCCATGAACTGCGCTCTTCTTTTATGCTTTCTTACGCTTTCCATAAACAACAACTCCAAAAGGTCCTAGCAACAAGCTGACTTAAATATTTTCAGTACGATTCCTTGCTCATTTAAAAGACTGAAAATTTGGCTTTCCCATCTGTTGTTGGATTCTTGAACACTTAAAATTCCTTATGGGAGTGTGCATACTTCCTTGGTGACAATCCATCATTTGCCACCTGAAACACCTCGGTACAGTTGATACAGGATGTGGCAATGAAACTGCAGCTTTTTCTAGACTTAAATGGGGTGCCATGTTTAGCAGTTTAATATACAGTGCCCTTATCAAAGATGCTGTGTTGGAAAACCATGTCTCTAGAGACAGGCTAAAAACACAACAACACTTTTTTGCATGATGTTCAAGTAGAAAAACTGTTCTTACACAGTCTCCATATTAAGGACTCCACTTCTAACAAGTGGAGTTGTCTCTTGTGTTTGCTTGTCCTGGTTCTTGCCTCAACTCAGGCTTTGAGCCCTTATTGCAGGAATGAAAGGGGAGAGGTAAGAGTCACACAGCAGTTTCCTCTCAGGAATTAATGTTGCTGGCTTAAGAGATGTCAATACCCAACACCTGGAAATTTGTTTCCTTGGATAACAAATTGGTTCTCATCTCTTCTTTATATATAAACAAACAGCAAACTGATGGGCCTAAATAAAGGTGCATCTTGGAAATGGAATGTGTTTGCAGTGATGAGTGAGGAAGGTGGCTGCTTTATTTTATATTTGCTAACATCACAACTGAAGAGCTAATCAACTATTAGTTAATAAGTGTTTTAATCTAAGAGAAATGTTAGCCTTGCCTCTTAATGTAGAGTTTATTTAACTCAAATCACTGCCTTAGTGAACATTTTTTACAAGTGATAAAGATATTTTTAGTTCAAAAGAAAGCTAGGGGTATTTTTTCATTGTTCTGTTATTTTTTTTTTTTAAAGGAGGTTTCATAGGTCAATGTTCAGGACTTAAATTTCTCAATTGTCTCTTTTTTTGTATGCACATTTACTGCCACTACCTTTATATTGTGTTCTGAGGCACTGGGGTCCTTCTGTCCTGCAAGCTGTAGAATTTTCTCAAGAGGCTTGCTTTCCCTCCCCTGTGAGCAGTAACTTAAGGTGTATGGAATGTAGGCGAAATTCTGCCCCCATGTATGTGCCTGCTAAAATCAGGTGTTCTGGTATGGCCTTGGAGCACTTGTCCTAGAAGTGCTGTAGTTTGCTATCCTTTGCTGCAGCTTTTTTTACTTATTCTTCCAGGTGAAGGTTTTCCATCAAGAGCAGTGCTCCAGCCTCATGGACAGCCTCCCTCCTCAGTGGAGACGGGCAAGCAGGCGTTTGCTCTTGGTTTCTGTTCCTGAAATTATTTCTACAATATTATTTTTACTCAGGCTGTGGTCAGGAAAATCTTGTGCTACTCATAAGGTTATATAATGGTTGGGGTTATTTTTACTTTGCTATCTTTCCTTCCCCCCCTCCCTTTGAAGCATTACTGTGTTATCCCGTGTCAGAAAGGGGCCTTGAGAAAGCCAAGCACTCAGTGTTGTGGCCTTGATGCAGCTGAAAGTACTTCTTTGTGCATTTAATTCTTAATGATCTAAGCAGTCCTGTTGACGCAGTGTCTTGCAACAGGGAAGCTGGCAGTGGATCTGTCCGGTCACTTAAGGGCCAACAGGTGTTGGGTCTGAGGCTGACAGGGCTGATGGGGAGAAAAGCAAGAGTTGCACCTTGCATGTACAGTCGAGTTGAGAGCCCCCAGGGTAGAAACTTCTTTGTTCTTAACACATTTGTAATCTGTCTCTGCTGCTTTTGGCAAGTAACTTCGTGATTTCTCAGACACGGGGGTGGGGGTGTAGTTTGCAAACACAATTTATCGGCTTCCAGGAGCAGCTGACTACCAAATGTATTTCATCTGCTTGGAAGGAGAGTAATAATGGGTTTTCTAGAGTTTTCTAGTGTTAGATGTAGTGTACTGTGTGATACCTGTCTTGCAGAGATCATGCATGAAACATGTGCTTTGCATGACAGCTGTGTGGGAAGAGGTGGCCCAGAGCACATGCTCTTTGTTGAGAGCAGACTTTGAATATTTTTGAGGTCCCATATTTGAGGTCTCATATTTTTGAGGTCTTCATTTTTATTTACCACTGCAAGCCACTAGCGGGCTGTACATGAATTTTCATTGAGTTGCATCCAGAGCTGTTTGAGTGACTTGTAGGTTGTTGTAGCTTGTAGGCTGTAGCTCTTCCCCAACTTGAGAGGTTTTTTTGGTTGTTTTTTTTTTTTGTGTGTGATTTTCACTTTTCCCTGAAAAGAACCCCTAAAAGAATAGAGAGGGATTATACGTATGTTCATAAAAGTGAAGGGAAAACACTATAATCTTTCATCTTTTCAGCTAAAATGTAGTTTTCGATATGTCAGTGTAATTTTGGGGATAGTCTCTTTAAGGCATAAGCCTCTTCATTGCCATGGTCTGCTTAGCAGTGAAGGTGTTACAGTTTGTTACATGAGGCTTTATGAACTGTTTCAGTCCTGGCATGAAGAAAGAAGTATGATTTTTGAGACTGTTACTGCTGTTGGTAGGTGGGAAGATGAAGAAAAGAAGTGAAAATAATTTAAATGCCACTTGGTGTTCAGCAGACATAGTAGAAGCACAGACCTATGATAACCCAGTCTGTAAGGGAATGCCATAAAGGTGGTTCTTTTTGCTTCAGACTGGGGTAGAAGTAAATGTTAAAAGTGATCTAGAAAGGGAAAAAAGAAAAGAAAAGGAGTGTTACATAGGAATGAAAGAGAGGAATGTTGTTTCTAGGCTGACCTTATCACGGAAGGACATCAGGAAAAGGAGAAGATGTACCTCAATGCTGCTTCCAGTGAAAACCATCTTGTCCATTTTGTTTTCTTTATCTCCTGCCTTTTCTCTCCCTTCAATTTGACTTCCTTTTTTTTCTGACAGACTCCTCTGGATTTTTGAAATGCTCCAAGGAGAGGCTGATTCACTCATATTGCACACATGCTGTTTTTATTACACTGGCTGAGGCAGGAAGGGGCTGATTGCAAGCGAGGGGTGTTGTGCTGGGCCCTGTACAAACACTGCTCTCAGCCCAAGAAGCTTGTGGGTGGACACAAGTTGCTAGACTGCACAGAATATAAAAAACCCAAACAATTAATGCGAAACAGTGATGCATGGCTGTACTTGGTTTGTGTCAGGAATTACTGGTGGTATGGTGAGACTTGCTCAGGAACATGAGCGCCCCGTGAAGGGTTGGGACAAGAGATGGGAGTGAGGTGCAGGGAGGAGAAAAGGGGCAATGGAGGAAGGTAGAGAGGAGCAGGACCTTGGCAAAGGGAGCTGTGCTGTGCAGTAAGGCTTCAAAGAGAACAGATGCTGAAGAGAGGTGTGGAATGGCATTGGGGTTCAGACCCTCCAAAGCAGTGCCAGCATGCTGAGTGGCTTGCACTGAAGCTATAAAGGTTCATGATGTGCTGCACTCAGAGGTGGGCAATTCCAAGAGGATTTCCTTGTGAGAAATGGAAGGTCTGGACCTCTTTCTTTGTGTTTAAGTTTCAAAAACTCTTAGTAATCCATGGCCAGACACTGATTTAGTATGTTCATAAACTGAAGAAGAGACAGGTGCCTGTGAAGTGCTTACAGGCTGTACAGACCAGGACATGCAACAAATACCCTTTATCCCAGGCGTATTATAAGAAAATCCTGTATGTAAATTGGAATGCTTGAATAAAAATACAACATTAGTAAGTTCTGAGTAAGGGAAGAAGAGTAGGAGAGATTTATTAAGTATATACTTGGACTTTTTTTGCTTTGATATAAATTACAACAAATCCAAGAACTGGAACNTATATATACACTTTACACTTCAGATACTTCTCATGCCACACTCTCACTTACTGTAAATCCCACAGTATCATGCCACTGAAGGCAGTGCTCTTGGAGCATTTTACACCAAATGATACCTTGTTTTATATGTACAGTCTTAAATATGTTTAACTTATTTAGCATATTTGGTTTGCTGAAGGAGCATATAACAAATTGGGAAATGTTTTGGTGCTGGACAATTGGTAACTATCACCCCAGGCTTCCATGAAATGAATTAGTTTGAAGAAGGAACAGTGTCTCAGAACTGTGAAGATAAGTGTTAGGCTGTGATTACACATTCAGCAGTTAGTTTTGGCATTGCTGAGGAGTGGTTGTTTGGATATAAAACCCCTTCAACTTTACAAGCCAAACTAGTTGTTTAGCTTGTTAATGCCCATGAGATCAGTGGAACTCTGGGACTTTAGAATACAGCAAATTGATGTTTCAAATTATAGGGGAAGCTGGGTAGAGGTAAGGACTCTGTGCTTGCAGTAGGATCCATTAGATGTTGTTTGTGACTTTGCAGATTTCCAGCTGTTCCTTAAAGCAAACTTGGTGGATCAGGACTAGATCAATTACCAGTTTGAATACATCTAATAATACCATTCAGAAATTTCTTTTTTATATCTGCCTTACTGTAATGCACATAGTCCAGTCCTGATGTATGTTAGCAAAGCCACATGCAGTGTGGTACTTTCTCATGATCTGAAGTTTCTCTGCAAAACACTGCAGGTTGAAGCATCATTTTTGACCAGTACAGGTCTGTGTGTGTCTCCACAGCAGGACTTTGTTACGTCTTTCCTCCCCTTTTGACTCTTATACGCTCCTCAGGATTGCAGAATATATAAACTCCTGTGTGAGTTCATATATTCCTGTGGTACTGCCCTCGGCAACAGTTTTTGCTTTTATTTTTCTTCAATGGCGGGTTGATATGAATGAGAAGAACTGCTGATGAAACAGAACAAAACAGAAGTTATGTCGATTGTCCCAGCATATCCATTTTTACAAAGAAAAATTCTGGCATCCAGAATCACTCCAGTGTGAATTGAGAGGAGGGGAAGAAAGAAAACGTCACACATATGAAGTTGCTTGCTCCTTTTGTATTTTAGGCTGATGGTGGGAGCTGTGCTTCTAAGAACTCATGCAGAAAGCGTTTGACTGGAACAAGGCAGCAATGTTTTGGGATAATGCAGTCTATACCCTTTAATGCTATACGTTACCCTGACATTATACCAACTAAGGAACGTTTAACGATTGCCCTGTAGGCATCTCGGGTAAATTCCACTGTGTTCCTGATTACCACGCTTTGCTCTGCATTACTAAGTCCTGTTTTACTCAGTCTCATGTAATGTGGGTGGTCAGCAAGAGGGTTAAACAGTAATTCAAGTTTCTCTTGCAGTGGGGCAGGGTGATGAGGAGTAGATAACACA
>VYZS01015462.1:12164-39917 GCA_013400695.1 Neodrepanis coruscans
AGTGTGAATTGAGAGGAGGGGAAGAAAGAAAACGTCACACATATGAAGTTGCTTGCTCCTTTTGTATTTTAGGCTGATGGTGGGAGCTGTGCTTCTAAGAACTCATGCAGAAAGCGTTTGACTGGAACAAGGCAGCAATGTTTTGGGATAATGCAGTCTATACCCTTTAATGCTATACGTTACCCTGACATTATACCAACTAAGGAACGTTTAACGATTGCCCTGTAGGCATCTCGGGTAAATTCCACTGTGTTCCTGATTACCACGCTTTGCTCTGCATTACTAAGTCCTGTTTTACTCAGTCTCATGTAATGTGGGTGGTCAGCAAGAGGGTTAAACAGTAATTCAAGTTTCTCTTGCAGTGGGGCAGGGTGATGAGGAGTAGATAACACACAGTCAGCTCAAGTCAGAACTAAGGATTGCTGGCTGAGCTTGAGATACTTCAGTAGATAAATGACTTCTCACAATAGATTGCCTTTATTGTTGCTCAGAGACAACTTCTTTTGCAGCATTTTGAATTTATTTATCCAACTATTGCACTGATTTTATTCCTTGCAAACATTTCGTTGTTTAAGTACTGAAGAACTTCGTGCATGTCAAAGATATTTTTACTGTATTTAGCTTTAATTGTCAGCGTTCCTTTTCTGTGGGTTACCATATACGATAGCAAAAGGCACAGTTAGATGGGAATATTTTTTAAGCAGTTTGTTGTAGCTGTAGTTCTGTGATAGGAACAACCAAAACATAGCTCAGCTGGAACAAAATATGTGCCAGATGCTAAGGGAGAGATAGGTTTACCTAGCCTCTATTTTATCTGTTAGGAAACAAGGAAGTGAGTGTGGTTTCTTGAAGGTAGGTGGTAGTAGGATAAGCATTGCCCTGAAGCTTCTGTAAGATGCCCAAGATTAGTTTTGCATACAACAATTTCCACAGTTTTTGGAAATGTTGTCCCGGGAGCTGCTTCAAAGAATTTCTTATGTCTATATTTAGGCCTTCCTGAGTCATCAATCTCCATTCCATGCTTACTGTACACTAACATCTAAAAAAATATTTCCAAGGATGTGAAAAGCTTCCGTTTGTGCATACGAAAATGCCCCTTTGTGTTTAAGTCGGTTGCACAGGGGTTCCGGTTTTCATAGTAGGCTTTTAGCTCTTCTTCAGCAAATACTGTAGATGTCTGCATATAAGGATGTACACTTGGGAATCCAGCTGCATAGAAACACAGCTTTGACAAAACACTCACTTCTGACACCTATCCTGGCCTTGTAAAAGTCAGTTTAGCATATCTGTTAATTGCTAGTACTATTACATGAAACTATAGTATGTGAAATTCTGCTTTTTGACATTTATAGTCATAAGACTACATTGTGTAGTGCTTTTATTTTCAAGCAGTTTCTGATCAGTGAGTGAGGACTCCCTCCCCCCAGCTAGTAAAACAAGGGTCAGGCAATGAAAATAGCAATGGAAGTGTTCTTAATCTGATTCCCAAATATTTCAGTAGGGCCTTGACTGTGTTCAGTGGGATTATACCGATCTGTAAATGACTGCTAACAAGGGGCTTGTATAAATACCTTTAATGTTAAATCTTTCTGCCTTTCTTAACATTGTGGTTCACAGTTTACCCTTCACCACTCTTAAAACAAGAGTCAGGTTTTCTTTGTTGATGCATTAGGTTTGGCAGTAAATGCTCTCAGTGAATGTAGTGAGCTAAATTCTGTGGGTGTTGAACCATGGGGAAGGAGTTCCAGGGTTACATAGGATGTAAAAGTAATGTGTGGTTTGGCCTAGGATTGGTGGACAATTTGTTTTCTGAAGGTGCATTTTATATATTCAAGTTTTGCTAGGTCTCACTTGACCTCACTTCATTACTTTTTAATCTTACTCAAGCACTGGATTGCTTTGCTGTGAATGGGCCAGACTTGTGGTACCAGTCATACCAGTAAAAGTCAAGAGCAACTTATCTGCAGTTAAGGGAACCCTTTACAAAGGAAACATGGATAACTCTTTTCTTATTCTCAGTTTTCTTTTGATTGCCTACCAGATTTTTCGGCAGCAAGCCTGTATTTTTTAAGGAGATAAAAAGCATATAGTGAATTTTATTGAAACTGTGGAGGAAGTTTTTCATTATAATTTTTCATTGTAGTTTTTCATTATAATTTTCAGTGCTTAAGGCCTCGAATGAGACTTTTGGATCCTTGTACTTGGTGTGTAATTGCTACTGTGCCATATTCTGTGACTGATATGTAGATATTATTTCCAATATGCTGAATGAATTTGTAAATGTGTAGGGAACTTGCTTTCATGGTGAATTTGTTTTCCTTGTTTATAGACAGCATGGGTTTGAACTGGTGAATTGAGGAATGCTTTGGCCCTGATCCAGCAAACCTTATAACTGCTGGCTTCATTTTAAGCATACAAGCAGTCAGATTGGAATAATTGTTGATTGCTTTGTTGAACCACTTGGCACCTAGTGGCTTGAGGTTAGATAAGAATAGAGAAATTCTTTTCTGTAATCGATGTCAGCATAAATTGCATATCCTGAAAGCTACTGTGGCATGCACACTTCACAGGGGATAAGAGTAGAGGAGGAAGAAATATCAAAATTGTCTTTCTTGGATACTCTTTTAATGGATTTGGTTACACTTTTGTTGTGGTAAGGGCAAAAATCCAACCATTCATCCTTTTAAAGTGCAGAAGCTCTACTGAGAAAGTGTGCATGTGAAAGACTAAAGTGCTCTCTCAATTGATGATTATTGTAACTCGGATACAGCTGCTTACCTAACGTGGATTTAGAGCACGAGAGACTCTCTCTTGTACAGGACTCATGGGGGAAGATTTGCCCTCCTACTTTTAGAACTTTATTTTCTGGGTTGATAATTTCAAACTTCAGTTATTATTTCATTATCTCTGTTACTTCAAATAACAGAAATTAAAGGGAAAAATAAACAGCCATTAAAATGATTGTTTTTGCCGTATCACAGATAGAGTAAACCCTAACTTTTGGCTCCCAAAGAAGACTGAAATTTTAACTTTCTAAGTTAGAGCTCTATTTTTTTTTAAAGGATGCAAAATCTGTGGGATTTATTTAATTATTTAAAGACTAAATTTGGGGTTAGTTTGTAGTATAAGTCGCTCCCAAACCTTGTGTTTCTTTGAGATAACAAATTCATCAGGCAGTTGAAGGCATCAGCTACACCTAACAGCACTTCAGAGGTATGTGTTATCTTAGGATAGCATATGTCTTAATGATGTCTTATTACTTCAATAGAATTTGAGACAAGCTGTTGTCAGCAAAACCTGAATATTTGGTGAGGGGTAGAAAGACATAACCACAAGGGAAATATATGGATTTTAGAAATGTAAACCTCAGGACTAAAGGGCTTTTTTTTTTTTCCTCCTCTGTGAAACATTTTCTGTGTTTCAACAGTAGAGGTTGCACCCCAGTGTCATGATGGTGAAAGACTGAGTGCAATGACTTAGGATGATAATGGGATGTGAAAGGCTTCATGTCTTCCCATGCCTGCTGTACCCCAAGATAGTGGGGTTGCCTTTGGCGTATTCTGCTAAGTATCTAGCACCATGGAACCAGAGGTGCATTCAGTTTTCTGTGGTTTAGCCTTTATTCAGTAGGTACTAAAGCCTTTATTTACTAGATAATGAAGCAAGTAGATCTGCCTCTTCCTTTAAAAGAGAATTCAGGAAGTACAGCTTACACTGCACATGGAACATATTAATCCTAAACCCCTTAAAATACTTTGCAGAAGTTTCTTGTCCTTGCACATGCCTGTATCCACATACACAGCAATTTCCAGAAATGTCTTAACCTCAAGTACTGCTGAAGCCTGGAGATGCCCTGAAAAATAGTCAAATACAGAATGACAAGTGAAGTTGAAACAGGAAAAAATTAATTGTTACTTAGATTGCTCTGGGGCAACAAAATGGATGCACATAAGTGAGAATCACTTACATGCTACTGTAGTGCTAAGTATGTTTTTAACAAGGAAGCATCAATGCAGTTATTTGTATGGAAATAGAGAGTATTGTTAGTAGTTTATACATGCAGACATGACACAGTAGTTATAATTCAAGCATGATCACTTTATTTTGCAAATGAAGTTTATTAGGGTTTTTTATCTTTGGTGTTATCAGCATGCAGGTTTCCTAATACTGAGGCTCATAATGGAAATGAAGTTCTGTTAATCCATAATTAATTTTTTATGTGCTAGTAAGATTTTATGCTATACTGGCCTTTCTTGGTCAGTTATATTAAAGCAAGATTATGTTAAAAAAAAAAAGGAAAAAATCTTAGAATATTTTCATTAAGTTGAAATACTGATTTCTCTGAACCAAGGTATCATGGAAAGTACTTTTTATATTTAGTCAAATTCCAGTTTTGCAACTTTCCTTGGAGCCTTCATAAAAGGAAAGAAACATGATACCTAGGGAGGTGAAGGTTGGAATGGGACAAAGCCATGTTGTAATGAAGAAGTTCTTTAAGCAGAAAAATGTTTGAGAAAGGAAAGGCAAAATTTCAGAAAGCGTGTGAATTTATGTAACAAGTACAGATTAGTAGATCTAAGTGAGAAAGGGCTGATTGATGTGTTACTATTAGAGTTGCATCCAGATGATGTAAACAACTTCTTCTGGAAGCTCATTCATAGTTCTAAGTGGATTCCTGTTGCTGACAGCCCTCCAGAGATCCCTGTTTTAGTGTGGGCCATGCAAAAGCACAAGCCAGAAACGTGGTTTTCTGGAGCAACTGCCTTATTTGTGAATTTGCTTTTTAACATGAGCACATTTGATCTGATGTACAGTGTCAAAAATGTCTCATAGCATACACAATGTAAGACAACCAATCTATATTTCTTTTGTTGAGGGTGTGAATTGAGTGCGAGTCAAAGTGCCATTTCACAGTGTGTCTAAATGTTGCTGTGGGCGAATGGGGCACTCAGGCTGGTGCTGCTGAGAGCCGGGTGCTGTGGGGTGATGGATGCAACCTGGCTGGGGGTATTTTCCTTTGATCCAGCTTGTTGTGACCATCAAGTGGTTGTGAACCGAAGGCAATGATAGAAGAGTTTGTCTTGAAGGGACTGGTCTGGATTCAGGCTTTTGTCAGCTGCAAACCACAGTGGCAGCAAATGGGAGCCTCAGGAGCAGCCTTGGAAAAAAGCTGAATCAACAGCACAAGGGAAGCTGGAAGTAAAAATGTAGTGTGTTTGGGTAAGTGTTAGCTTACTAACGGGAGAAAGGCTATGAGGATAGCCAAGGCCTGGAGCAACACGTGCCAGGGAGGTTTGCACGCTGTGGGAAGTCATCCTGGGCAGGCATAGTTGGCCCTTGAAAATAGAGTATTGTTTAAAGGAAGGAAATGAGTGACCATGGAGAGAAAGTGGAGCACCAAGGAAGGAGGTGCCATAGCTTAGTGTCATCCTGTTCGCATTAGAGTATGGGAGATTGGGGAAGGATTGGAGATTGGATTGGGGAGGAGGTCACACAGTGCCTCTGCCACAACCCAACATGAGTAGTCCCAGCACCCAAATCCATGCACGGTGGCAGAACAGGTGAAAGAAAAATAGGTAAAAATTTTTTTCAGGTCCTGAGAACAGTGGAAACTGAAAAGGGAAGGAGAAGCGGTAACAGTAGAACATATAGATGAGGGATTCCGTTTTGGTATGTTGCACGTCCTAGTATTTTACCTTGCAAATCACAAGGATGACTATATTCTTTTGTATCTCTTATCTCCTGACACTCGGGTACTCAGATGAAATTTTACATTTGGAGAAACACCTGGAAAGAAAACATGGTAGCTCTACATCTGTTTCACTTTCTTGTGTGTGGGGAAAAGGATTAAATAATGTTTTAATCAAAAGTGTCATTGAATGTGAAGAGTCAGAATAATAAAGTGCTGGAATTTGAAAACATGGCTATTAAAACTGATGTGACTGGACTTCTTAGCTTAAATATAGCATGTAATTTCAAAGGCATTAAAGCCAGGTAGATAACTTGCGCCAGATGTTTAGATTCAGTGGAGCAATCACACGTGGTATTTTGAACAAAGTTGCCTATACCCTAGTAAGGGTGTTCTGTGAATAATATTGTAACTTCAGACACCTTCCTTGCCACTATTTTTCACACAAATAAATTGACACCCGTGGCAAACACAGTGTTTGTCAAACTAGCTTCAAAGTCTTAATGTGTTGTTTTCTTGATAGTACTTTTCTTTAATGAAATTAAAGCTTGTTGAGAGCTGAGGGTGCACGGTGGATTCATAATCAGTTTTGCTTATACAGAATATTTTATTTATTGTCTTTCATTTTTGGGGGGCGGCATCTGTGTATTAACAGAACTTCCATTAACTCCTACTGTTTATTCTTTGCCCTTAAGCTACAGCCCTTTGTTGTAGCATGAATGTTGACCCTGGAACCAATTACTGTGCATAACAACCAGAGGATGATGAAGCTTATTCTGCATCCATTGTTTTCCAGTAGTCTTGGTGTACATAGTTCTCATAGTGCAGTGGGATAACTCTGTTTAAGGACTCTGTAACACTCTACCTGGCCAAAAACAACAGTAAAAGCAATAAAAAATCAGCTCCTTTTCCGATCTCTTGTTTTACAGTCCCCAGAGCACAGCTGGGAAAGCTGCAGCATTCTTCCTGCATTTGGAGAGTTGGGATGTTCTCCATTAGTTTTGATGTCTGTCGCTTCCCTCGAAGTGAGTGCATGTGTAAATGTGAGACAGATGTTGTATGAAAGCTTAATTATGCTTCTTTTTTACTTTAAGCTGTGGAGCCGTTATGTTTTGACCCCCACCCTCGCACCCCAAAAGGCTTTTCCTGAGAAGAGAGGGGGTTAATTATATTCTGCACTGTGACTGTACCTCAGCAAAAGCTGAACAGAAAAATAAGAATCTTGACAAAAAGGCAGAAGTTTTTAGGCTAGCTTAGACTTTCTCTTCTTTCTTAGGACTTACAAGCCCTTACCAATTTCAGCCAAAAGAAGAAATCCCACCCTGAGATTGCGTTTCATCCACAGATGTTACTTCTGAGGGAACTTAAATCCTTGTGTTTGGTTGCAGGTCGTTGACAGCCAACTCGGTTTAAGTTGTCACAGGTGCAACTGTAAGCAGCTAGCAGGAACTGAAGAAACACGGGTAATCCCACTTAGGAAATCCCCTAGTAGCTTGGTGCTCACTTGAAGCAGAAGACCAGAAATACAGCTAGTGGCAGTTAGGGGGAAAAAAAAAGGAAGGAAAAAAATCTTTGCTTGTGAATCAATATTAAAGGGATGTATACACTTCTGTAATTTTTGGGGTTGCCATGTTATCACTGCTCTTCTCAGAGTCTTCTATATCTGGACTCCTGAAACCAGTGAAGAAATCGCTTGCTTATTCTCTTAAACTAATACTGCACTCTGATGCTGGGACGCCAGATATGCAGTCAGACTGGATGAATCCATTTATTTTTATTTTGCTGTATTTATTTTTGCTGTGTTTATTTTTGTGTATGCCTTTGTGCCCATAGAGTTTTCATGCTTTCACAATCACCAGTGTAATCTTTTCCTTCTTTATTTATGACCTCCCCAATGCACAAAATGAAACAAGGATCCTTTCAAGATGTGTGAGACCTGAGTTGTTTATATTTTTAGATGAGAAATAACAAGAATAGCCTCATAATTTTTGTCAACAAATGCAGCATGGATTTTTTTTTTTTTTTTGTTTTGTTTGTGGAATGCTGGGGGTATGGGAGTGGAAAAATCTGGTGNTTTAGTTACCTGAATCCTGAGGTAATGAGATTGTCAAAATCAGCTACTAAGCTAGCATGGCTTATAACTAATGGTTGTGAAAGGAAATAAATTGAGCAGATGTGAGACAGTTTTGGTGTTTGTTTTTAGGTTTTTTTTCCCCAGAAGTGGAGCTTCCTGTCTCTTTCTAGAAAAAAAAGTCAACTTTTCTGGGGAGGAAGTATGTGAAATGTATTGTTTTGTATGTCATTTAAAAGAAAAGAAAATGGCAACCCCATCTTGTCCATCAGCAATGTTGGTCAAAAATACTTTTTTTTTTCCTTTTTCCTTGGTTCTTTTAAGGACATGGCTTCCTTATTCACTGAAATATATATGTGATTTTTTTATTAGAAGGAGGCAGAGTGACAATGTCACAGAATCGTTTTCAACTGGAAAGCTTGTCAAAGTCCCCAAAGGAGAAGTAAAAGAAAACTTTAGGCAGGGATCAAAACAGAGAATTAAGGAGCAGATAATGGTATATCTCGAGAACTATGAAAGTACTAATGACCAAAATCTTCCAGCAGGATTTCCCACTGCGCGTTACGCTTTTCAAACATACAGCTGTGTCTAATTACCTAAAGCTTATGTACAATGCAGTTAATGCTGTGTGTCTGAAGGGCCAGGTAACAGGGCAGCTGACCATGTATGCGAACAGATAACCCAATATGTGTGCAATCTGTGTGTACAAATGCATGAGGAGTAGATTCAGAGGTTCACAAACCTTTGCAGGCTCAGCATGTGGGCCAGTGTCATCCCCTGCCCTCAGTGTGGACACAGATATGTGGAAGTCAAGTGAGAAAACAACAGAGAGAAAGCCAGTTAGTCAGGAATGTAGTGTTTAAAGTTCAGGGAAAACATTTCTAAATTCAGTTTCAAGCCATAAATAAAAATAATTCGGCAAATAGTTGCTGCAAAAATAGATGCAATCTGACTTTTCAGAATTTCTGAACAGCTGATCTCATGACTCTGTATTCTTTGTTATTTCTGGAAATACATTACTTGCCAGACTTGAACATGGCTGCCTGCTTGTATATATATTATTTTTGAATTGTTTATAAGCTAGCAGCTGCATTTTCACTGGAAGCTTAATAAAAGTATGAAAGATGGAAAAGACAACATCTCTTAATACCTAAATATGAAATTATTTCAATGCTTTAAACATTCAAATAATTTGTGTGGAACAAAAAGACTGGAAAAGCTTTCTCAAATAAATGACTGTCATCAAAGCTTCTTTCCATATAAGGTTCATATTTCAGATCCAAACCTGACTAAAAAGAACAGAAATACATGATCATCACATATTAATAAATTACTCCCTTCTGATTGTGCAGTAATTTTACTATGCTTTCTTTAAAGTGCAATTAGATATTTTCCTACATTATAAAGTTATTTAAGCTTTAGATCTTGTATTTTGCTCAGATGTTGTAAGGCAAGGCTAATCTTTTAACTGATTTAGTAAATGTTAGTGTTTGTGTTTGCCTGTCCACGGCAAATATTATATGGGCCTTTTGACTTTTTAACTAGCTGAGGAATTATATGGAAGCAACAGAGTTAAGTTAGTGATAAATTACTTGCAATCAAGTCTGTTTCCCTCTTTGTCTTCCTTTCACCCCACCCTGCCACTATACCAAGGGCTTGACCAATTCAGCTGTAAATTTCTTAGTGAAAACTGTTCACACTCTTCAACTGCTCTGTTGCCGAAATGATGTTTCAAACTGAATTTACGCACTTGCCTGAAAGTCTGTATCCATAAGCCTCAGGAGTGGAATACCTGAGAGTCTAACCCATCAAAAGCAACCTCCAGCTGTACGTGTGGAAGCTTCTACAGCCTGACTACTACACACAAGCTGTTGTAAAAGAGCTTGATGTGAGAAAAATATTTCAGAGGGAAGACGGGAGTGGGATTGAGTTTTACTCTTTACAGGAAGCATGAGGGAAGAGACTCTACTGGTAGTGTTTAGGTAGGGTGTTAATTAGTTTCTGGTCAAAAAGTGGCACCACTGAGTTGGTGGAAAAGACGAGTTGTAAAAGTTGTAACAAGTCAGATACAAAAGCAGTATTACTCATGTTGGAGTCTGAAAGTCCAAAGTATGTAGGCTCCAAAACTCAGTCAAATTAAGCAAAATTTATCTCCTGGTAGGAAAAGGTGGAGATTTGAACAAAGCCTTCTTCAGTCTTGTTTCCTAACAGTTGGAGAGAGGATGGCTTTTGGCAGGGAGAGTTTGTTTGTCAAAAAGACTGTAGCATTTTTTGTGCTTCTGTCGGACAGAAGCCTAGGAACTATGTTTTCTACAGAATATGTACTACTAATTTGCCAAAGCCCAAACAGGTTTTTTGACAATCCTTATGCTTCCAGTATACCCTGACCTGCCTTATATGCAAAGAGAGTGCCTTAAGGCTGGTGTCTAGACAGAGCCTTGTGTTTCAGCAAAGGGAATTAAAAGCAGGCTCTGATATCCCTAAATTTGTAGAGAAAACTGTGTTTTGGCTACCTGCCTCTCGTATTTATTGGAAAAAAACTTACATTTTTGTTGATTCCTGGTATATGCAAAGGTAAGGAAGGCATTTCAGGTCTTGCTTCTCAAAGGGTGTAACTGTATTATGGCTTGTTCACTGCTGAACTGCTGCTGTAAAGATTAAAAAGTGGGGCTGCGCTCATAGACAATCCTATTCCATGTCTCAGGCATCACTATAGTAAAGGATTATTCTGACATTATAAACTGTACAAAGGCAGCTCAGTGAGAGAGCCAAGATGGTGCATCAGTTCAATCATGGTGAGTTGTAAATAAATAAACAAGAAACTAGTTAGTAGAACTGCAGTTAGTAGATTCTTATTTGATGTATTAACCGTGCTCCAAATTTCAAAGGTGTGCTGCCATTTGCTGGCATTGGAAGTTACTTGGGTAACGGCTGTGTCAGGTTTAATACAGTGTAGGTCATACTGCAAGTGTTAGTTCCTTAGGCATCCAGTATATTTGTAAATATAGCTATTCCTGGTTTATGATTTACTTCTTTTAAAAGTAACATCAAAACTTAAGTCCATAACAGAAAGGTTTTCTTATTCTTTGATTTCAGTTCAAAGTCATTGTATCAGGAAGGCACGTAGTAGAAGCTCAGTGCAAAGTATGTGAGGGAATGTGGGGCAACTGCACTTCCCAGCCTTCAAATAAAACACCAAGCTTTTCAGAGATTTCAGACTGAAACCTCAAGTTCAGACTTGACTGATATATTTTTTTCCTGATAATAAATTGTCCAAGATAGGTATACATGAAATGCAGTTTTATTGATTCACAAAGGGTAGTGTCTTCGGTCTCTGAAAAATTCAGCCTTTGTTTTCAGATGATTTGCATTCCCTCATAACTGCTTGCATCGTTGAAAATAGTTCCCTGTAGTGCCCCTCCATCCCTCATCTCTGGTGCTCTGCTGTTGGTGAACAGCAGGTTTAGAGTTTTGACTAATAGGCTGGGACTCAAATGGATAACCTCTACCAATTATTCATGATAGATCTGAGTAGCCAGTGTACAACACGGACAACATTCATACCTTTCTATTGTAATATGAACTGTAAACGGTATAGTGATTGATAGACTACAGATGACCTTTGGTCATTTTTATTAATTCCTGTTGCTGAGTTCTGTAACCTGTTTTTCATTGGTTATGCTATGGAGCCCCACTGGGTTTTTAAAAACTCTGGCTGTCCAGAGCTGGGAGAGGCTCTGAATTTACTGTTGTTTTTTTTTTCTCTTTATATTCTTTGGACTAGTTTTTCTTTTGAGGTTAGTAGTTGTATCATCGGGGATTTCAGTGAGATCACAGCAGGCTTTTTGTACATATTTAGAATAGTATTAAGTGAATGAAAAAATGTTGTGGGGGAATTCTGTGCTGTGGCTGATGGTGAGTAGATGTGCGTAGAGCTATGGGAAGGCGAGTTCTCAACAAAAGCGGAGAAAAGAAGTATTCCTTGCGCTTTGCTCAAGGGCTGTTTCTGTTTGCCTGGTAGGTTAGTACAAAAAAGCAGGTTGAAACAATGCAGGGTTTGAGGTATTTTGCTTCCTGACTGCATGCATAGGGGAGTTCCATTGTATAATCGTGTATTACATACACTGTGCTGTGAAGAGCCTCAGACACAAATTTAGTGCTACAGGATAAGCTGAAGTTTTAACAGCATTTAAATCAGTTTACTCAGTTTAATCAGGGATCCCACTGGAGAAGTGTTTCCTGAAGTCCAAAAGGGGGAAAGGCTCTTGAATTTTAAATTTCTTTTGCTTATGGAGTACATAAGTACAGTAATTTGGGGTTTTGCTATTTTTTTTGAGAAGTGCTAGTGGTACAGATCTACAGGAACGTAGTTCTGCATTTAAACATGCTGCTTACCAGGAGTTCATAGGAGGGGCCTGTTTAGAAGGTAAGAGTAAAATTGAGTAAGACTTGGAAGAAACCAAAACTCGCCCTTGTGCTGGAAGATGGAAGGGGATGGAGTGGAGTCCTAGTTTGTGACAACATTCAAAAGTAACCCAAAACTGAAAGATAAACAAGAAATATCTCTTTCACAGGAGACCTATATGCACTCTGTGCTGCACACTCTGACAGCAGAATTGTCTGTGTTAGTCTTACAGCAACGTTCCCCCCCTTACCCATATAGGTCTGGAGGAAGGCACCGCTCGTGCAGATGCAACAGCGTCAGGCGAGTGGCACTCCTAGCTGGGTTTTGTGTGGAGGAAGGGCTGTAACAACACATGCAGCAGCCTTGCTGGAATATCAGCATTCATGCTTACAGTTCCATCGGTGTCTGGTTTTGGCTCCTGGCATAGATTTTACCTTGGTACTCCTGGTGTGAGGATTGATGCATTGACACCACGGCTGCTCTCTGCATCAGACCTGTAAGGCAGTGCTCTTTGGTGAGAGATGAGAGAGATGGCAGTGGCTTGCACTGTAGTAGAAGCTAAGCCACAACTCCATTGTGGGCAAGGGTGCTGTTGTACTCGGGGTTTACACAAGCAGAGAAGAAAAAGCTTTCAGAAACCCTGCTACCTGTGCTGACAAGGTTGCTCCAGTCACAGGCGTTAAACCACGGAATCTCTTCCCTTCAGCTTAATTCTGGGGAAAGAGCTGTGGCAGGCTTTTGCCTTATGCACTGCGGGCATTCAGGAGACTGTACCCAGTGTGTTGTATTGGCAAGCATTCCTACCAGCACACCTGGTGCTGATCTGTGTACCTTGCCCTCCCCTGGCAGCCTTAGAGCACCAGACCACCTCTCCTTCAGGAACACCAGACCTCGTGCGCGGCTCCCATGTGTTTGCATTGGGTCTTAAGTGTAGCTGAAAGTGGGGCTGTAGGAATTTCAACAGTCCACCTTAACAGAGCATTGCTAGCCAACATATTTTGTTGATCAGTGTGATTCCAGCTCTGCAGCAATATGTAGACTAACCAGATGGAGGCTTGTACCTCTTGTGATTGTAAAATTAACCAGAATCATTGATAGTTACGAGAGTGATGACGGAGACCCAGGCGCTGTCAGAACAATGTGCTTTGAGGCATGCTTAAATCTGTTAAGACAATATTTCGTGTTGCTGCATGCTCAGTACACAATTTTACAGCACAGCAAGGCGCATACGCCTCACTCAGCTGTGAGGGTGGATAAAGGATGAAGATTATTCACTTGTGAATTTGACTCAGCAAAGAAGGTGCAAGTCCCACGCCATTCAGAGGCATAGCCAAGAAAATATAGTCAGAGGTCCAGGTTACTGGATTTGTGGGTTTTGTTTGGTTTATGTTTTTAATAGGTCAAAATAGAATTTTCTAACTTTCTGAATAAAACTAAGTTTTTTAATTGGAACCTAGTGTGAGAACTTCCAGGGAATCAATGAGAAATTTGTAAGAAACAGCTGGAAATAACAGTGGCAAAGGCAATGCCATCTCTATTCTCTTCCTACCGCACAGCCCACAGATGTACTGTAGTTCCCTGTTCATTTGCATCAGTGACTAAAGGACCTATTTAAATGAACAAAGTTAATAAATTAATAAATGCAGGACAGAGAAGAAACCTGCATTACAAAAGGTACTTTGTTCTTCCATGTTCCATGTTGAGATATTAAGAGTTTGGTTTTATATTTCACAACATAGCACGGACTGCTGTTTGTTGTGTTTTGTAATACATCCTTAGTAACATGAGACCGCACCATGGATTCCTGCTATTAAATCGTTATTCAGATGTGTTGTGCTACCGGCAGCTTTTTGCTTGCATATGAATTATTTGGTATCTGAATTAGCAAAACGTGGATTAGCAGAGTTGTTGCTTCGTTAGTGGTACAGCAGATACTTTAGCCATTTGGTCGTCAGATACAGTCGTTCTGTGTTTGTGCTTCTCAAAATAATGCCTGCTAGTGCCTCTGTAATTAAACATCTGTCAGGGTTTTAGAAATGCCCTATGGGTTTTCTTTTTTGGGCGAGGGGGGAAACAAGCCCCTACTTTTAGGGAGAAAAGTGCTGTAACGGCAGAATATATTTTGCCCGTTTTTGCAGGAGGGCAAACTTAGGAGATCAGCATCTTTCTTCTCCGTTTTGGCTGATGTAAATAAGCAGTAAATTTATTGAGACATCCGGTGCAAAACTGGTGTGAGAACAGAACTTTGGGCCTTGTGTGGCAGCTTGAGCAGATGGGTGCTTCTTACTATTTCTTAAAAACTGAAATGACAGGGAGATTAGGGTTTAAAAATCACAGCTTCTGTCGCATGCATTAATTAAAGGGTTTTAGTGTAATAGTTCTATCTTATTGTTCTAAAGCATACGCTCATCTACTTTCAGTTTTTAAAAGTATTCGGCCCTTCTCTGGGAGCCACTGCTGTTTGTTCAGTTAAATTCCTTCTGATTAAGGCTCCCTGAATAGTCATTGCCTTCCTATACTAGACCAGCTCTGTTTTCTCTGTGCTATGCTGGTAATGGGGTCACTGGGAGATTTCTGAATTACAAGTTGTAACCGAAGTTATAGCGCTTCAGGGATGCTTCGCTGCTCAGCACAGTCTAATGCGCCACAAAGTACTGTTGGAGCACTTGGGGCAGGGGCTCATACATTTCTATTCCTGACTCGTTTTGCTCAGAGGGGAAGCACTGTAGCAATTTTGGTTATTTCCCATCAGATCCAAAATACCACCATACTTTTTAATATGGAAAGAAGTTTGAACCCAGTGTCTGCAATGATCCAGCAGGACTAGCTTTTTTTTTTTTTTTTTTTTAAATATGCGTGTGATAGCCTGTCCTTTACTCCTTTTTCCTTGCAAAATACAAACCTGCAGATTTTTCAAATCTGAAAATGGCGTGTATCAAGAGTACAGATGTAGCAGTGTTGTAGTTGGTTGTCCTCTGGAGTTCCAAACTGATGGGTTGTGACAGGGCTGCTTAAAGAAAACGGCGCTTAAAGTAACTGTCATTCAAGTTTTATTTAAAAATGTCAGTCCTGTGAACACTGTGGATTTGTTACTGTTTTTGCTTCTTCCAACAAAGCTTAACATTCCCTGGAAGAGCAGATGTTCATGGAATGAACTCCTTCTGGGGAATTAACTAATTAAGAAGGTCGGGCTTCTGCATTCTTCCGAACTCTGTATCCCGAGGCAGCAGTGTAGTGTCAGGGCTCTTGCAGTGCTTGATAGAACACGTAGGTTGAGGGTGGGTGAAGACCTGTAACCATCTGCCAAGCTGGTGATGCTTGTGTGTCCTTTCCAGTTCAGAAGGTAATTCTGATTCTGATCTGGTGCTGGACTTCAAGGGAAAATGAAACAGCTTTCCTGTTTTGCCTTTAAACTGATGATCAGATGTGGTGGAGGTGGCATCCATTTCCAGCAGTTTGCTGGAGAGCCTGTTTTGAGAGAGCCAGTTCAGTGAGTAAGTAGGCAAACTTGATTTATGCTATCTCTGGGCAGCATCACCTGATAAACAGGAGCTTTGCATCTGAGTTTTGCAGATGCACTATCTCTGAGATGAGTTAAGTGATGAGTAGTAAAATGATGATCATCAAAAGTTGTGTGTCTGTTTCTTTCTGGTTTTTTTTTATTTTAAATTTATTTTTTTGGCCAAGCTGTGAGATGCCGCTCACGGGAGTTGGGAGCAGAGCCTCACAGGAGCTGAGTTGTTCTTCACCTCATTAAGTGTTACAGCTCCCTGTAACGAGCTATTAAGCTGTTAGAGCAGGCTGATCTATCTTTAGACTGTATTGACCGATTATCACCCTGAGCGTTCGTGTCTTAGAGGACAGGACACACCAAGTAAGGGATTTCTTAGATCCTCTTAGATGCAGGAAGAAGCTTGGTTAGAAGAGGTAGGTTGGCACCCACCCCCAGCAAGACAACCATGGTAAAAGTGGCTGGTAGTCTATTTCTGGCTTTAGGTTAGTGAAAAACCTCCTCAGGGAATTTCAAAGAGAGGTGAGACTTGTTCAGTGGTGGATCTCCATTTTGAGGCTGCAGCCATCTCTTGCAAAGACAGTCTGCGGAATGGAGAAAACTAAATTGGCAAGGATTTGGGTTTGAGAAGACTGGCAGAGGGATCGGGAAATTCTTTACAACCCCTCCCAGTGCCTTTCAACTTGGCTTCTAGAACCCATCAGACTAGAATTTGAAGGCAACTTTAACTGAGCTTATTCTGATACTTTAAATTTCTCATCCTTAATTTTAAAATGGAAGTTAGAAAAATTTCATGAAAGGTGCTTAAAATAAGTCTGAGATCTAAGTATGCTTATTTTGGAAGTACTCTTTGTAGCAGTGTGATACAATAACTTTTAAGCCACTGCTTTCCACAGAAAATACGTCATTTCTTGTGATTCAGTAATGTTGTTAGACAAAGTATTGCTTTGTTTTTCTGATTCTTTCTTTCAGCGTGGTAACAAAATTGACTCAGATAGTAACCTGGATAATTAGGTTACATAGAAACAATTTCTTTTAAAAATATAGGTTTTTGTTCTTAATATTACAAATTTGCTACCAGTAGCAGTAGATCAATTTTGAGCCATAATAGGATTTGCGTAAAAACTTCAGCTTCATTTTGAAAGCACTTCTCCTTGTAAATACAGGAGTAAAAGCAGTAACAGTGCGATTTTTAGGTAAACCAAATGGAAAGATTTTTAGAAGAGCAGCTGTGCTACTTGCATTTTTTATTTGTTTGAAAACAAAAACTGTATTTTACTATAATATTAAAAGTATTCCGTAGTCTTAAAACTTCTGTTTCTGTTCAGAGAATTTCCAGGATAACACTGTACTTCACTTTGAAGTCCAGCAATAAGCAGAAAGAAAACACTTAACACAATGCAAGTGCCAGTAATATGCATATGTATGAAATTCTTGTCAGTTTAATTGAAGTTTGAATTTTAGTTTTAGGCTGAAGGAGCGTGAATTTCTTGGGCAAGAGTTACTGCCTAAAGGAAATTTTTTTACTTTCTGTAAGCGTAAATGTAATGCAGTGAAAGTGTAAAGAAAATTGAGAAGAACCGAGGAGTGGGGTTAAGATATTGGGGGAAGGAGAAAGGCAGTGAGAACATGAAATGTTATTTGTTTATTTGAAATTTACCTTTTTTTCCATAATGACTGGGACTTCTTTTGCCTTATATAATTACTCAGAACTTTACTGCCACTAGTTAACTAAGAGTCGAAAGAAGGAATAACCAGGCTACAAACTGATCTAGATACTAAGTTGTAGTAAATGACAAAGACTAGATGGGGTGAGGAGTTACAATCAGTGTGGCTGTTTTCAATGCGTTACATCTTTAAAAACTGGCAACTTACGAAATGTCTTGTCCAGGCCAGGGCACGTAGTCAAGGAACCAAAACTGGAATTAAGACAGACTTATGTAGAGAGTTGGATCAGGTAGGAGACAAACGTTCTCAGTGAGTTGGAGCTAAGAGACACTCTTGCTTCTGGGTAACTGTGCTCCTCCTCCAGAGAATAGAGAAATTTAATCTCAAAGGGATTGGACAACTTTCTCATGGATGTTCATGGGATTAAAGTATGTAGTAAACCTGAAAACTGTAACTTGGAGTGCCTTTGGTTGCCTTTAACTACAAAACCACTCACCCTCTGAGATACATTTGTTTTCTGTTCTGTTTTGTTTTTTTTTTCCAATGAAGCAGAGAATAGAGCAAGACAAAAGGGCAGAATACTGAGGACTAGCAAGAAGGATGAGTTCACAAGATACTGGAATGGTGTGGGAGAAAGAGGTCTAGAAGGCATCTTTATAGTTTTCATATAGGTAAAAGGCATTACACCTATGTAATGATTTTTTCCACAGGTTAAATAATATAGAAAGGTAGACAGGAAGGGCAAAGAAGAAAAGTGTTAGAGTAGAAAGTCCTTTAGTGGGGACTCGCTGGAGATTAAAAGGTTGACTCACCTTTGTAGTTGGTGGAAAGTGCTTGCTGCTGAATTCTGCATGCTGCTGTGCAGGGTGGCTTTCACATCTATGACCATAAACGCAGACCAGCACAATCTAGAAACTGTTCTAAGGATTCCGTTCTCATGGGAAGCCTTCTTGCAAACCCCGAATAAGATGAGGTATCTCATAATGTAGAATTTGTTAATTATAGACAAGAGAAAACTTTAATGCTCTTTAAAAAGAAAAAAAAAAGGAAGGGTGGGGGAATTGTCAACAGTAAGCTTGGGAAAGTCAGTATTTCATCAACAAATACACAAAATTAAGACAGAGCCTTGGAAAGTCCCTGGTAAAACTCTGTGCTTATTTATGCTTTTGTATTTTGCTGAGAACTTTCATTCTGAAATAATGAAGGAATTATGTGAATTAAGTCTAAATCTTTAAACCAGGCAATGTTTTTGAGAATTTACTTTGAAAGTGCCGCTTTTTATTGAACTTTACTAAAACATTCTTAAACTGCATGTTCTGACTTTGTTACCATTATTTCCCTTTCCCAAATAGCCAAATGGAAAAATGCAGCATCGGGGAGGAGTCAGTGGTTTGTTTTTGGTAGGCTGGAAGTGAAAATAGGTAACAGAAAACCAAATGCACTTAGCTGCCCATTGACAGGTAGCATTTTCGTATGAGGCAGAACATGATGAAATGTGCTTGTTCTCTGAAAGCTATACCTTGTGAATTAAAGAAGTATGTTTTAATGCTCTAAAATAGGAGTACCCAAAATCTTTCATTGCTTAAAAAAACCTAGGACTTTGTATCAGGACTACTTCCCCTAAATAATGTGGGTTTTTTCCCTGAGAATAGAGTTGGCTTCATTTATTCTTCTCCTGGTGTTTGTCTTGAAGTTGAATTCAGAATATAAAAATGTACTTTCTTCTCTTCCTTTTTACTGGGCAAAATCTGAAGTTTCTTATTCATGTGCCCTTTCCAGGCATTTTGAATTTAAGAATGTGTTATTGCAACACATTGCAACATTAGAATGGGCTGCCCAGGGAGGTGGTGGAGTCACCGTCCCTGGATGTGTTTAAGGAAAGGTTGGATGGCATACTTAGGGACATGGTTTAGATGATGGAATGGTGTTGGGTAGGTTGATAAGTAACGTAATAGTTGGACTTGATGATCTCTACCGTCTTTTCTAACCTGGTTAATTCTGTGTATGTAACATCTTAGTTTGTCCTCCTGTGACCATAAAACAGCAGTCTGGTTTCAAGTGTTGGCTGCCATCTCCACAGATACCTGCTTTCTTGTGCAAGTTACTGCTCATTGGTTTACTTTCCTGTTACCTATATGTAGGTGAAGCTTTTTCCACTCATAGAGCACTTTCTTAATTGGCAGTAGTATCCTCTCAATTAGCACTTGGCACGCAAAGGTTTTTGCATTTGTGAGGTCTTTGTATTTTCTTTTCCTATGTTTCTGTATTTTCCCCAGTGGCTGCACTAGGAAAGTTGAAGCGATTCTTTCCTACAGAGAGGAGCATGTGAGCTATGTGATTATCGTACATCAGGAAGGATTTTCTGAAAAGAAAGATAAAGATTGGCATTACCTCATCCTACTGCTGATGGCCCAAGCTTCGGCCTGTTTTGACAGAGGTTATTCTACATAGTAGGGGCAGTGAATAAAAGTCAAACCCTCCTTGTTAGAGGTTTTGTTTCCTTTAAAGTGGATGCTTTTTTAACATCTGCAAACATGGTACTTCCTCTAAAGTAACCTGTGTAAACCTTTTGGGAGCTATTTATTTCAAGGAAGTTTTCTTTTTTTTTTTTTTTTAACCAAAAGTTGTATAATACAGTTAATTATGTAGGAAACCCCTGGTCTTTCTGTAATTACACCCTGACTTACTCGACCAGACACAGATTTATTTTCTTGATGGTGGCAAACACTTGAACATAGGGTGAGGTGCCTGTCATCATTAAACACGTCAGCACACCTCAGTCTTGCAGGGAGCATTTGTCAGTGGAGAGGATTGAGCCCCTCCTCACCCCCAGTGTTGACAAGTGCCTTGTACTTGGTCACCAAATGACTTGCAGCCCCATCACACAGAGGTGTAACAGCATGTGTGGGTTTGGTTATGGATGGCAGGAGAGATTAACTCAAGAGTGAGGACCATGTTTCCCTCATTCACAGCTGGTGCAAGATGTAATGGGAAGAGGTGTGGGATGCTGGCTGCCCCTTCCTGGTCCCATGGCTCTTTTAGTGCTGCGAGGTGGGTTCTGTCCTTGTCCTTTGGAAGTGTGGTTGTAGGTGCTCGCACGTATGTCAGTGACTCGGTTTGCACAATCTGTGTAATGGGCTGGCATTCAGTACAGGGATGGGACTGTCCTGTGTGGGTAATGGAGCAGGGACAAATCCCTCCGAAGGCTGCCTGTATGGGGAACTGTGTCCCCTGAGGAGCCTTCTGTGGGGTAAGCCTCTTTGGTTGGTTGTGTTTGTTGGGTGACTTTTCGTTTTGTTTTTTACATGTTTTAAGGTTTTATTCCCCAACTTGGCAGAAGTTCCCTGGTGCAGAAGACTCGGCTGAGGCCACAAGCATTGATGGTGATGGGCGATGTGCATGGGCATGGAGGGGAGGTTTCTGCCTGTGCTCTGTCAGGGATGCTTAAAGCCGGTGGTTATGAACTGCAGCTGTGGGGCTGCTGTCACCTCTGGACTTTTTTTTGTGGTTTTCTTGGTTTTGGAGTATTTCTGTTGGGTTTTTTTTGTTGCTGTTGTTCTTTTTGGTTGGTTGGTTGGTTTTGGGTTTGTTTGGGGTTTTTTTTGATTTGTTTTGGGGTGGTGTTGCGCTGTGAGTGTGGTTGTGGAGCAGGAGACCCGGGCAGCATCCGAAGCAACCCCAACTCCCAGGACACCAAGGCGGTGGCGGTGGATTGGGAAGCGGCTCATCCAGGGCTCATCCGCTGGGCGGCGGCGCCACCTGGTGGCGATGGGCTGAGCGGCCGGCGCTGAGACCTCCCCCTCCCCTTCCTCCCACTCCTCCTCTTCCTCCTGCTTCCCAGCCTGCTCTCTGGCTCAGCAATCCGCGGCTGCCCGGTGCCTGTTTGCTGCTGAGCCAGGAGCAGACACCGGCGTGCAGGGAAGATATCTCCGCCTTTAGTGACAGTGGAAAAAATACGGGAGCTTTCTTGCAGGCGGTGTCCTGTACAAGTCTGAGTTAATCTGGGCTCTTCGGGGAGCTGCGAGAGGAGTGTTGGTGGCAGGGGAAGGTCAAATGAGCTGCACGTGGTGATAAGCCCGTGGTGGTGGGTGTGTGTGTGTGTTAACTGAGGACATTACCTGTGCACAGGTGAAGGCCGCCAAGGTGAAGAACATTCCATAGTGCTGAGAGCGCATGGCTGAACTCCCGGGAATGGGTAGCTCTATTGGCTAAGTAACCTCCCTCTAAACGGCTTGAAGCCTCTCCAGAAGCTGTGTGCTTCTTTGATTAAAAGAGCTAAAGCTGAAATCTGCTGGATGTGATGTCTGTGCCATAAGGACTAGTTATCACCTGGACCTTGTGTGTAGTCAGGTGTGCAGGTGGATTAAGTCACAGATTAAATGCTTCTTAGTGAATAGCTTTAAAATGACTCTGACTTTGGGGAGGATTTTCTAAACACTTCTCTTTTTTTGTGATGTGGACCTAATCTGTATTTTTGCCAGAGTAGTTGTATTATTAAGTACTTCTTTGTGTGGTGCTATTGGGGACACACACACACTCGCTTTTTTTCTGTAAATATCTGGACAAAGATCTGTTTTTCTGCTGTTTAAGAATCTGAATTAACCAGATTAATTAATTCTTCTTTAGGCAAGTTATATTTCTGTCTGGAAGCAGTCTTCAGGAGCCAGCTGTGGTTGGGCTAGGGGGTGTTCTACCTTGTAACAGGAGGGTGTGGATAAGTGGCAAGTAAGCAATGTAGTCTTTATTGGTAGCTTAATCTTTTTTCCTTATTTCTGTGGAGTTTTATGTGCATAAAAGCAGACCCTGCAACTGATACACAGCTTGGGCAGTGGGATCAGGGATAGTTTGGTTACCTCAATTCTCCTTGTCCCTCCCAAGTGTGTCCCCTCTGCAGTAGAGTTGCTCTGATCAGATGCATTATGCTCTGCTGGGAAAGATGGCCTTTGAGTTTAAAAAAAATCAGGACCCTGCAAGTCCTGAACACTGGGGAATAATTAACACTTAAACTCCTCAGGAGGAGAGACGTCGGTACTGCTTCTTGCAAAAATACACCAAGCCATAGCCCTTGCCTAAGAACCAGTGCAGCTTGTTCCTTGTTTCCAGTGAGATGCTTTCTATCCTTCCAGATTTGCATGTCTGAGCAGACAAGCTTTGCACTGAAGTGGCAGACATCTTTCTGTTTAAGGACACCTCATAAATAACTGATCATCGACATTTAAAAATCTTCCCTTGTTAATCCCGTGACAGGCACGGGAATCTTACATGCGACTTTCTGGGGGCTTGCTCTCAATATGGAGACAGGAGACATCAGTGAGGTTAACGGAGCCTTTTGCCCAAATAGGTGTTTGCAGGATGCTGCAGATACATGTTTACAAGTTTTGGATTTTTTTTAATCAAACGCAAGTTTGTAAGTTCCCTTTAAATATACTTTCGTGCTCACTTGTAAGGAGTGTAAAAAAAAAAAAGAGTGCTGGGGAAAAGAAATAAATCTGAAGCACTTTCCAACCTTTCTGGATTAATATATTTTGTTGTTTGATTTTCTATTTTTAATTCTTTTGAGAAGGAGAAATTCCAAATTAAGCCAGCCTGTGGCAGTGTTTTTCAGCAGTTCTTTTGCTTCTGCTGTATTTAAAGCTTAAGCCTTGGTGCTAATTGGAGAAGTGGAGAAGCTTGCTATGCACTACATGCAGTAGTTAGTTTCAGATTTAATAATGTTTTAGCATTTTCACACAGCTGTTATTAAAATGAGTGGGTGATATAAATAATCATGGCTCGCAGGTGCAGAATTACTGTTTCACTGTCTATGAAGCTTATTTTAAAAGTGATGTGTTTCTGTTGCCATTTTTCAAATAGGTTTGATTTCTCTTCCCCGTCCTCCTTTAGCATAACAAAGTTTCTATTATTTGGAAGATTCATTAGAATACGTTTACAGCTGCTGCTTCTTTTTTCAATACATCTTTGAGACATCCGCTTGTCTCCTGACCTTTCTCAGTTACATCATGCACCCTGGGATGATTCTCATCTGACTTCCTTCCCAAACAGAAGACTTCCTCTATTTCTTGCACTAGACATTATGACATACTTGTATTTTAAGATGTCATTTAAAAGATAAAACAAATAAAGTTACTTTCCACGCCTTACTTATTTTTCAGATTAGTGAGACTTTAAAAAGCAGTAATTTTAAGTGAGCCCAGAACTTTGGTGTTCTTGTGGGTTCTCAAATTTACCTCTTGGTATAAAAGGAAAAGTGTCAAGGAAAAATGCTCAAGCCCCAAATCCCTTTTAGAGTGCAGACAGCTGCCCTTTCTGCTGCCGTGCTGGCGGTGGTACGTTCCAGCCTGCTTTGTCTATTGGCTCTTCAAGGGGATTATAGAAGTTGCCAGTAAATGGCTAATGTCTTTAGTGATCTGCATAAGGGTGTTTCGCAGTTGTTTCAAGCCGGAGTTGTTTTCAAGCCTGAAAGGCCATTTACTTTGCTGGAAGTGCCTTCCAGAGTTACTGTTACACAAGGGAGGACACTGGAAAGAAAGAGAGGGAGAAAGGAAAGGCTACTTAGGTAGCAATTAACCAACCTGCAAATAGCCCTGTCCTGCGCAGGCAATAGGACCAAACACTGTGAATGGAGAGCCAGAGGCTGGTTGCAGGGGAGCTGTGTCTGGCAGGCAGGACCTCCAGCCTCTTCTCTTGAGGCCTTTGGCTCAGGGCTGTAAGTTGTGTTGCACATGTACAGTGCACCAAGTGCAGTTCAGCAGCAGTTGATACTGAGTCAGTGGCCTTGGCCAAGTGGTCAAAGGCTACCCTTGTGCCTGCAGTCACATCCTTCTCTGGAGCTCTAGTACCTTTTGGTCCATATAGAGCACAGCTGTTCAAATCAGCTTTTGTTTTGTTGGTAGCTTTGAGCCTTCCTCTGCCTTGAGGAAGCTCTGCAGGGCTCAGCTCCTCATCTGTCCTGCTGCATCCCTGCAGTACCATGTAAGGTTGCTAGTTATGATCCAGCAGTGTCATCCCTCACTGAGGGCATACAGTTTCCAGTGATGGTCCTAGAATCATAGTTCAGTCTGTCCATTCTGTGTTTTGGATTTTATATGATTTGCTTCTTTCCCTATTCCAACCCTATTTTCTTCGATTCTCTTCTCAAAGTCCTCTTTTCTCTGAAAGTCTGAAAAAAAATCAGTTCAAAAGTGTGTTTTCTGTCTAAGCACTGTGTAACTGGTGAATTTTTAAGTTCCCCTTTCTGTCATGTGCTACTGTATTTTTTTGTTATGGACATGCACAGTGGAAATTCTCAACTGCCTTAGGTCTGTTAACATTGAGTCACCAGCCATGGTAGCATGGCCTTCAGCAGGAGAAACAAGGTAAATGAGGTCATGCAGAACTTCTCATTTCTGTAACTGCTACCTCTGTTACCATGCTGAGCTCACTGGCTGTAGCCTAGGTATTTCTGCAGAATGTTGTCCAACAGCACAGCTGTACCCTCTGTTTTTAGACTGAGTAGCTGTAGTAAAGGGCTTTATGATGTATGGCAATATGCTACCCATGCTTGACAAATGATACGAGAAATGAAATATTGGATGCGGAATGTTAAGCTGCACAGGACAGCTGCCAGTCCACGGTCTTGGCCTGAAAAGCCTTTCTCCTTAGTGCACTTGAAGGAAGAGGAACAGGTGGTGGTCAGGAAGATGCTGTGGAGCAGACATTGTGGCAAGTCTGACTGTTGGAATGAAAGGGAAAATCTCCAGGAAGATTTACAACTATTTGGATCTGTATTTGGAGGGTCTATACAGGCAGGCTTAAAAAAATCTGAGCAATTCTTGCTGAGGAGATGCAAAATTATTTTTGATGCATCAAGGTCAATTGTATTTCCCTTTCTGTGCCTTAAACTAAAAAAAAAAAAGAACCAATACCCCAAAAAAACACAGCATCCCCTATGGAAATTCAACCCTCTCAAATTCAATTACGTATCCTCCTGTATTAATGGTTTTATACCCTTTCTTTTTCCTCCTTCTACCTGTAGCAAACTTCACAGGCAGGGCCACACACAGAGAAATGCCGAGCAGCTACAGAGCGTACTGAAGGTACTCTGCTTGGGTTTTGGACCAGTTCATACTGTATTGCTATTAACTCTGGAATTACGACAAAGCTATGTTAAAGTCAAATTGGTATCATCTGGCCTAATCACTTACTAATTTTGCAGAGCATTTCAGGGGTTTTATATCCCATAATTTCCTTTAAGTATATTATGAGCAGCAACATTTAAGGCAATGCCAAATTGTATGGTTTTCATTTTGGCAAGCAGTCCCTGCAATGTGTTTTTGTATTGGTTCTGTGTACGTATTTCTCTCTCCCTTTATTTTACCCACAATTTTTAGATGAGTAGTTACCATTCCCTCACTGTTTTCCGAGAACCAGACTTACCTGCATGCAGTAATGTGGAACTGTGAAAATGCCTGTACATTTTAAGCCAGTGTAGTCCTTTGCTCTGGTTCTTTCTGCATTTACTTGTGCACTTTGGCATTATGTTTCCTAAAGGGGAAAAAAGCAGGTTTGAATTTTTGTGAGCTGGGAAGAGAGTTGCAAAAGCTGTGAATAATGTGGACAGCTTGTTGTGGAGACAACATTATTATCACTGAGTAATAAAACTGGTTGTCACATGACTCCTAAGACTATAAATGCCTTCTGTATTTCTAAAAATGCTGCTCTCTCAGTGCTGTGCATTGCCTGACTGCACCTGGAGCAGCCCTGTGTGACATGGGAAGATGTCAGGATGCTCTTGAAGCTCAGAGGGCAAAGAGGGGCTGTGGGAAGTCCACTGCCAAGTGCCAGAAAGGGCTGTGCTGGAGATGTGAGTGGGATGTGGCACAAGCATGAGGACCAGATGCGTTAGTTGCAGCCTTGCTTTGTAAGACTGGTTAGACCAGTGTCACCTGCCTTCAGCTCTTTAGATAAAACACAGGCTTTCTTCTCAGATGAGGAAAGCCCCACTGAATTCTTCACTACTCTTGGATCAATCTAGTGTGAATGAAGGGTGAAAAAAGCACTTGGAAATGCTGTGATAACAAAAGCTACAGCTTCAGCTGCAGATAAGTACATGTTATTTCATGGGGTTTTTTTTGCCTGCTGCTGGGCAGAAAATAGACCGCTTTAAGAAATACACAGGTGAAAGGATTGGTAAGTCATGATTAGCTCTGCTGCTACCCAAGTAGCACCCTATGCACCAAGTATAGAATGATTTACCAAAAAAATGCCATCGAGGAGGTGCAGAGAGATATGGTGAGCACTGGAAATGCTGTGTCTGTGGCACGATGCCAGCAGCATCCATTTTACTCACATTTGCACTTTCACTTCATTATGAGCTCTGCTGTGGATGCTTTCCTTCCATCACCTCAAAGTCTGTGTTGCGTCTGGACGGGTTGATACCTGGGAGACAGATCCCAGGGCGCCTGCCTTAGGAAAAGGGTTTGTGTTTGGGCTTCAGCACAAAGCATTTAGCATTTGATGTATGCTGGTGTGAAGCTGAGGGTGATGAAAAGATCCTGTGCGAGGGGATATTGGAATAATTTGTACGTGGAGCTGCTCTTTGTCAGTTGGCCTTTGGGAGGCTTGTAGCATTGGTACTCTGGATAACAACAAAGCCAGATATTCTTCAAGAAAACATTGTATGCAAGTAACTGGAGAGAAAAAGTTCACTGTGAACTTTCAGGCTTGTTTTTCTGACACCTAACATTGTGCACTTCAGTCTGACAGATTCTGGTCCCGATACCCCTTCCAACATGTTTCCTTCCTTACTTTGTTCATGTCTATTCTCTTGGTTGTGCTTGAAATTCCAATAAACTTGCTGGCATTTACATCTGTGGCTATGTGAATGGGGGATGGTTTCAGGCCTCCCTTTTCTTTTTTGGGGAAAAACAAGTGATCCTTGGAGTGTGACATAACTCTAAAGCATTTCTGCTGTGCAAACGAATTTGTAATTTTACTGAGCTAGGGAATACCTTGTAGAAAGGGGTCTTTTGTGTGCTATACTGTTACTGTTCTCAGGCTCAGATTTCGCTCATCTTAAAAGGTTAAATTTCAGATTTAATCAAATAAAATTTTTGTGCTTTTTCCAATCACTTTGGTGACATTTCAGATTCTTCCTAAAATGCAAAACTAATCCAGTATCTCTAATGATAATAACACTAATAATCTAAAATAATTCAGAAACCTTAACATGTGCAGTCCAGGACTGAACAAACTCTATTAAATTAGTTTGATGGTTGCCTATTCATGCTTTTTGCTGTCTGGATTGTAAGAGCTCTGTGGGATTTTTTTTTCATAAGCAGCAGGTGTCCTCCTTGACAGTACTTGAGAGATTAGTCACATGGAGTACTGGGGAACACAGGAGTTATGGGCTTGGCTGGCCTGTCCAGCTT
>VYZS01015463.1:0-22870 GCA_013400695.1 Neodrepanis coruscans
TAAGTGGTAAAACCACGACATAAGCCAAGTATAAATCATAAAGATCTGTAATTGGGAGTTCCATGCCTTGAAAATCACCTGGTGACTCATGGATATTGTCAAGTTATGTGTAGCTTGAAAGACAACTCATCCACTCAGTGATTGGCATTTTTATTTTTTTAGCAGCCTCCCCATGAAGATTCCTTATATCGGTTATTGATGTAGGAATTACTGATGTTAATGAGAAATACCTAGCATCTCCTCAAAATGAATACTCCCCAGTCACTAGCAGTAGCACAAACAGCATTTAGGCTGATGTTTCACTCAACTCACTTTCAAAACATTTTTACCTATGGTAATTACATCTACAGAACAAATCTACTAACCATGTGCTATGTGCATGCATTATTTTACTCAAGAAATTGCCAAACTAAGGTAAAAAAACCCACAACAATGTAATATTATTTGTCGATGTACCATGCCCTTGTTTATTTTTTCATCATTTTAGTCTCTACTACAGTAAGACTAAAGTAAAAACAACTCTCAATGCCAGTTTTTCCCAAGGAAGAACACTGACTAGGGATCTCACTTGTTTCTTAATCAATTTTCTTCTTTTACAGAAAATTTCCTAGGAACATTCATAGGCATCGTGCCTCCATATATACACTGTGGCATTTCAATATGAAAAGGGAACTTATAAGAAAGATGGAGAGAGGTTTTTCATCATGGCCTGCAGTGAAAGGACAAGGGGCAGCACTTCTAAATTGTATGGCAAGGGAGTTAGATTGGACATAAGAAAGAATTTTTTTTAATGATGAGGGTGGTGTGACACTGGAACAGGCTGTCCAGAGCTGTGGACACCATGTTATTGAAACTGTGCAAGGACAGATTGGATGGGGCTTTGAGCAACCTGATCTACTGAAAGATGCCTTCCTTCCATGGCAGGGGGAGCTAGTACTAAATGATCTTTCAAGTCCTTTCCAGCCCACACCATTTCATGATTCTATGATTATTTGATTCTAATGAAAAGATGGAAAAGAATATGAGGTCATAACAATTTGCATGTATGAATAAACAGAACAAAACCAGTTATCCTAGTGAAGTAGTTAAATCACCATCCCTGGTGCTATTTGAAAGACAGCTAGATATGACACTTACAGACATGGTTTAGTGGTGAATTTGTCAGTGCTAGTTACATGGTTGAATTCAATGGTCTTAAAGATCTTTCTCAACCTAAATACTTCTATGACTCTATGAATGCGGAATAAAAAAACAGTCAGGCATTATTTATCCTGTAAGTAAATGACAGTATCTGTAAATGTGGGAGTGATTGTGTTTGACCCATTAATTAATCACTCCCTTTAGCTGTCTTGCAAGTTTATTTTAACTTGAAAGTCATGTCCTTATTGTTAGTGTGACAAAGTTCCCCTTAAGGGAAGTTGGTCTATTTTGTATTCTGTGGTGATCATTTTAAAATATCTTGCCTGCTGCCGGTATTTTAATGCAGAATGATAAAAGTAATAGCAGTTGTAACCTGTGCAACTCCTTTTACTTCAGTAAGATTGCATGGACTATTAATTAGTGCAAAAATTAGTCCAGCTTTTGTAATCTTCTTTTGGAGCATATAATACATGTGCCAAGACAGGAAAAAATAACATTTATTTGATAGAACAACCACCTGGACTCTTTAATAAGCAATATGAATACAATAAATCACTTGAAAAATCAGTGTCCTTGGATTTTCTTTCACAATTGAAAGTGCCATTTTAAGTGTCGTGATTCATAACCACTCAAATTCTGTATTTTTACAAAGAACATTTATACATTAACTTGTAATACAGGTTGTTAAAAATGAAAAAAGTAATGCTTAGGGTTATTTTTATTAGAATAGATCACATTAATTAGCCCTGGTATGGAGGGAAGGAAAAGTTTCTCCTGAATGCTCTACTCTGCAGTGCATTATTAATTTTCTCATTTGCTCCTTTTCAGCTCATTAGATTTTAAATGTTATAGTTTAATGCTGAGGTGAAGCTGAGAGTATCTCTTCACTCTGTCATCCATTTCAAGCCATCTCACAGTCATTGTCATTATGGCTGATTTGTATTGCAGTGGTTCCCAATCTAGGGAGGGGTGCTATCATCACAACTTGTGGTGATGGCAAAAACGAACTCTTAAAGAACTCCTTTTGTACCATTTTAGGACATTTCAGGGTTAAAGTGAACTAAAGAATGGATTAAAACTCAAGTAATTCTCCCTTTGTCAAAGAAAACTCATTTAGCACATAGGACTAGGCATTGTCCTTTGTAGGCAGTGAGTTTAAGAAGGAAGATTACCAGAATACTAATGCAAGTATTGTGGACCGATATCCACAGTACCAGATATCCTCTCAGGGTCTTTGGGCTGCTACCTTCATTTTGCAGGATATCCCTTTGATTAAGTAATTACTAGGCTCACACTTCTGGAAGAGATCTCCCATATGAGCTTGTAAAACAATTTATGGCCTGAGGATATAAACAAATAATTTGTACTACTTCTTTTTAATATACACCATGCAATGGATGTCACAGAGCTCTAGTCAACTGGCCTACAATATCTTCAGTATGATTTCTCAACGTACCTATTTCTTTGTGAATGGTGATTCTGTTAGGTACTGTGGAAAGTGGCTTCTTCCACTACTACGCTACGTAATAGAAGTACCAGGAGTTCGTGTTTTTAAGAGGCAACTGAAATACGTAAGTTGTCTGAGAGCACTCTGACCCTGCTTTTGTGTGTTAGAGTGTACTACTGAAAGGATTATACAGAATGGGAAGGGATTATTTTCAGGCAGGTACAGTTTCTCCCACACTGTGAAAAACATATGACTCACTTCGTGCTAATCACACAGTATTTCTGTAGCAGTACGTGATAGCAATTTCTCCAGTTCTTGTCAGTAATTTACCTCCCTAATAAGGTGGAGCAGCTGAAAAGGAACCGAGAATCAATAGAAATTGAAAGTCAGTGAAATCTGAAATATGAACCTAATGATGAATCTCTTCAGCTTTACACTTTCTCCCATGCTCCCCCTACGCCTTCAAATTCCTTTTAGAAACCTCCAATTATTTAAGTGCCTCCTTAATAGAGGTCTCAGAAGAGCTTCTCTGCCACTTCTACCTTGCTCACAAATGTGGCACAAAGCACAAGGAAACCAACTACGAAAAGCATGGCTCTGCCTCTGATAACAAACGAGAGAAGTCCTGGAAGTCCATCACTGTGCTGAGTGTCCTGCGCAACACAGCAACCCTCTTCCCATGAAGACATACCCTCTACATACACCACATTGCACTGTTGAGGAAGAGAGCTGATTTCGTGTCTTGCCAAAATCTATGCAAAGTCACAAAAAGTTTACATTTTTTTAAAAAAGTATGAGGCAAAGGTCTGATGCTTTTCTGGTCTTTACCTTTCACTCCTTTTCATGTCTTCACAACAGCATTGTCATCAGCAAATGCTCTCTTTTCCATGCTCTGTTTAATAAAAATTAATATGCTTATAAAATAGATTATCTCCTGCTTTCCTGATCCCAAACATCATATTTGAAGTCCACTCTACATGCCATATTGCACAAGTTACCGCAAGAACTGCCCATGATCCCTTTTACCCCAATCACCTCAAAACTTCATAACTGATCTTTTGAAGAGCTGTGATATGAGTCCTGAGTCTGACTGTACCTGTCTTTTATCTGCTGGAATCACAGTGGCCTGGAGTGTTAGAGCATCTCATTTCAGATCTATATTCCCCTTGGAAATAAATTTATTAAGTCTGGATGTGGGCCTGTTGATGGAGACATTTCTTACAGTTTTATAAGCCATACCTATTCATTGTGATCCTCTCTCTTCATCTGCGGCTGCTTCAGCCACACAGATGAGTGCTGTTTCTACCAAACATAATGGCTGACTGCTGCCAAAATGGAGGAGCCTCAGTTCTCCCTCCCTGGAAAATACTTTTGCTCTTCTCTTCTGCTAGCCATTTCTGTTGCTCTTTAAGCTTTTAATCACCCAGTAAAAATAGTGGATATCATTTTGCTATCTTAGCAAGCCAGGTGGATCACAGTATGGTCCAGTGAGTAGACTGACATTGTGCTCACTCACTAGAGTGAGTAGAGTGAGTGCATGGTTTGGAGGAGAGGAGGAAGGAGACTGATTGCCTTATTTGATGGATATGATTGAATTAGCTTGGATGTCTTCCAGATGCCTTGGGACAGTGTTCTGTGGTATATTACAGGGGCACCTTATTCCTTGCCTTTGAGTCCACTACTTAGAGATAAATGGTAGTCAGTCACAAGTCCTCTATGGACACATCCTCAATAGGACCTGGAATATAATGCAGAGATACAAAGCCAGTAGAAAATGAGGCAGTAAAGCTACACGATGTGGTACATGGATTTGTAAAAGCACAGCCTTGCTTTCACCATGCTGCGTGCAAGCCAGTGTACCTTGCTTCCTTACAGTGATAGCACATTTATTTGGAAAGTAGACGGCTATGAACAACACAACTGCAGAGGAAAGTAGTTGCCACATATGTGGGAGGTCTGAACAAATCCTCCATGGTGAGAAGGCTGAGGACAGTGGTCACTCCTACCACAAATAGGGGCTCTAGGAGGCTGACAATATATTACAGTAATGGCTTGCCAGCTCAAGCTCAGAAACAGGTCTAAACGGTACTTTCCAACTTAGTAGTTGAGGCCCAGCTTCACCCCAGAAGTGCTGTTCTGCTACCAGTGAAGGGACACTCCACAGAACTCCGCTTTTGGGTTAACACAGTCTGGCGTTAGAGCTCTCTGGGTCAGGTGACTCTCATTGGACCATTAGGTGACCTTTGAAGAAGAAAACATTGCACCTATTATAATGCTCCAAGGAACAAAGTGTTCATTCATTTAGAAATGACGTTGTTAACACAGTTCTTGAATAATAATTATTCTCTTGTACTGAGACCTTTCTGTCTCTATGTTGAGATAATAATTTTAATGAATTTCACTATAGCCTTTTGGAACTTAAAAGTTCAGAAGGTTCATTGGAGAAAAAGTGTGCTACTTCCTAGAAAAAATAGTGATGATGGATCCATGTTGTTACTACTGTCTCTGCCTAAAACAAATAAAAAGAAAATCACTGTTTTACTTACAATTTAAGCAGAGGAGGCATTTCTGTATCAGCAACTAATTTAAAACAGATTATAAAGGAGTTATAAAGGTCACAAAGGAGTTAGACTCAATGATCCTGACGGGTCCAATCCAACTCAGTGTATTCTATTATTCTGTGATGAAGGATATTGACGTGAAAAAGATCTGCAAGTTGTATGTCTCTGAACTCTCTTCCAGATCAGAAACTCTCTTAGTTCTAAATGTTCTGTTATTCTCTTCCTAGAAATACCGGCTTTGTTTCTAAGTCAGTGACGACTACCCAGGTTGATTTAGTCCCAAATCCAATGCATTTTGCTGATGATTTCCATAGCATGGAAGGTCAGGCTCCTTTTATCAGAGCAATTACTGCATCTCCACGTGCAAAGTTTGAAAGGTGAGAGCTCATCTTAAAATCAACAATCTGAATGGTCCTCTTTGTTGCACAAAAAATAAACCACATCCATGCCATTCATACCTTGTATTTATTCATGCCTTGTGTTTAAAATATAATTGTTATGGTTTAAACTGAGGCAGGAACTAGGCCCCACAGAACTATTTGCTCACTTCTCCCATGGTGAGATGGAAGAGAGAACTGGAAGAGTAAAAGTGAGAAAACTTATGCTTTACCTATTAAATCAAAAGCTAAGACATATACAGAGCAAAACAAGGAATTAATTTGTTGCTTCCTATGGGCAGGCAGGTGTTTGGAAATCCCAGGAAAGAAGGGTTCCATCATGTGTAGTGGTAACTTAGGAAGACAAACACCATCACTCCTAACATCCTCCTCTTCTTTCTTCTCACAATTTATATGCTGAGCATGACACCATAAGAGATGGATCAGCTGAAGTCAGCTGTACTGGCTGTGATCCTTCCCAGCTCCTTGGGTACTCCCTCCTGGTGGAGTGGGGTGAAGAGCTGAAAAGGCCTTGACTCTGCGCAAGCGCTGTTCAGCAATAACTAAGACATCCCTGTGTTAGCAACACTGCTTCCAGCACAAACCCAGAACACAGTCCCATACCAGCTACTGTGAAGAAAATTATCCCACCCAATACCAGCATAGTATTTTAGGTGAGATGTAGCTCATACATCAAAACTTTGTATTTCCATAATATTGGCATGAATTTCTTCTTCTGCCCTCAAATTTGGTTGGTTTTTTTTTTTGTTGTTGTTTTTGTTTTGTTTGTTGGTTTGCTTGGGTTGGGGTTTTTTGTTGTTTTGGGTTTTTTTGGAGGAGGGTGGTGTTTGTGTTTTATTTTTGTTTAGTTGGGTGTTTGTTTGTGTTGTTGTTGTGGTGGTGGTGGTGGTTTTGTTTGTTTGTTTGTTTTTCCCCAAACAAATTGCTGAATTGAAGCAAACAGAAAAAAGACATACTTCTTGGCTGAAGAGTCAAATTCACATAACACGTCTTCCAAGTTTTTCCTTTATTGTGTGAAAAAATCATTCTTTCTGTTTCCCAGCATATCCTGTCTGAGTCTTACCCAGTAACAGTAATTCTCAGTCATGTCTTTTTTTCTCTTGATTTAAAAAAGCGCTAGAAAGAACCCTCCAGAAAGAAACTCTGCCTTTTCAATAGAGATATGGAAGTTTCTGAATTGTACAGATGACTGGGCATTTAAGAGGTTTGGCTCATCTTGCTTGTGAACTGTGGCTTATTAGTGTTAATTGATGAATAAACTGACAAAGAATTAGTCATTGAAAATCCCTTCCTCTCTCTTTCAAGCCCTTTTCTCCAGTTTTTCTTCTTTTATCTTTTGTGGTATGGAAGTCTCATCAGATACAAGCTCTGAGTCAAGGTAAATGTGAGTCATCACATTTGCCATTCTACATTGTGGTGGAGGTGGAAAAAGAAAAGCAGAAAAGAAGACTTGAGAAACTGGAGCAGAAGGTAGAAACCCCAAGGCATCTCAAATACTCCAGAAATCCTGCCAACTGGAAACATCACTGGCAAGAATTTTATGTATTCAGGAATGCAAATAGACCTTCCGGAAAGGAAGGCGTGCCGAAGATAGCTATTTTTATTTTAATATTAAAGGATTGGACACACTAGATTTAATAGCTGTATTTAAATGAGGAAGAGTATGACAGCTAGACAATCACAGATATTTGAAGAGTACTGTGCTCTAAGAAAGAATGATGCACTTGAAAGGTATCAACTTGATAGGAGAAGCCAAAAAAAAGGGAGGAACTGCTGCATCATTTATAACAGATATGAGGTTGTGGAGCTAAATATGCAGTTTTGGATGTTTTGCAGAATCTGAGTCCAGGTGGGATATCAAGCACTCAAAAGAGAAACAGAACTGCTAAAGTCCTTTTTTAAGCTGAGGAAGAGCAATCAGAATTTTTCAGGCTGCAGAAAATAACTGTTCAGAAGGAAAACAGAACAGTGCATAGTGGACTGCAAAATCAGCAAGATCATAGAGACTGTGAAAAGGAAAAACAAAACCAGATATCTTAAGAAAGAGTTTCCAAAATACAAGTTGAATAGATAAAAAAGGTGAGATTTTATGCCTCCAAGAAGCAGTTATTTTGCAAAGTTTGCAAAAAAAGAGAATAATGAACTTGAAGAATAATATTTCCACTCTACTTAGAGGATAAGAAATTTTTTTGAGATAAACAGGTACATCCAGTTCATAGATACTACTTTGAGGAGAAATGCAACTCTTACAAATAGGCTACTGGGGCTCAAATACATGTACAGAGACATTTGCATCTGTTGGAAAAAAGAGATAAACCTCATATCTTTCAACTATTTGCCAAAGTTTTAACTTCTTTCTGCAGATAGATTACTTCTTATTAAGGGGGAACACAGCAGACATCAGGGTTAGGAACAGTCCCACCCAACTCCAGGGGTCTGCAGTGCACACATCTACAACTATGCCAGCCCATTGGGCCACATTCTGTGAAATGGAGAGGAAGAAAAAGTTTTGTAATTCAGCCAATTAATTTATTTTATGTGTCTGCATCAGGACATGATGAATTCTGTCCTTGAATTGTCCATTCCTCCCTGCTGGACAGGACATTGAGGGAGAGTGACTGGCTCAAGGAAGAGACAAGTGAAGTCTGATAATTCGCACTGAAGTTCTCAATGACAGGGTTTGTGCTTTAGGAGCACTGAAGCCCAGGTTTCAGTCACTCTTTCATCTGTATTATCAGGTTACTGTCCCACATAAAGATATTCTAAGGGAAATCATGTGTCTGGCATTAAACTTGTCTTTATACACTGAGGTGAAAAAGAGTATACCCATATCAAAAAATAATGATGGGTTAAGCAGGCCATCTCCTGTATTAAGATACACTTACTTACAATGGAGGCTGTAGCGGTTTGGCTTAAACCGCAGGGGAAGACAAAGGAAAAATAACTCCTTTCCTGTGCCCACTTTCGGTTAAGCTGTAAGGAGGGGCGGGTGGGAGGACCTCTGGAGTGGCCAGGTTACCAAGGTTACCTCTGCCTGGGTTTCCCATCAGCCTCTCATGCCCTGCAACGTGCTCTGGGAAGGGACTAGGATTATAAAACCTGTGTGAATCAGCGCTCTCTCTTTCTCTCCTGGACTCTGCAGCTGGATACAGGGTGCCATTACTCAGCACGGCCCAGAGGACTACCCCGGACCCGTGCTGCCTTCTACCTCTCCCCCACAGACCTTCCTGAGGTTACACTGTGTGTGTGTGTGTGTGTGTGTGTGTTCCCCAGACCCTGTCCCGCCTGGCACCCAGCGCCCTCTGCCTGCCATAACAGATCAATTACACCCATCCATTCCCCCATATATCTATATTTAATAAATTGTTGCCTTCCCTGTACGTCTCTTGTCCATTGATAAACCTAATATTGTCCTAAACCCAGACAGAGGCAAAGGATACCACTTCTGGTAATGAGAGATAATAATCATAGCCTCATTACTGTCCTTGGGCTCTATGAAGTTGGATCATCCTTTGAGGGTTTCTAACAGCCTTCTCCCCCTTGGTGTGTGTGACTGAGTTCTCAGTGTGCCTCTCATGACTGTGGGGCAGCAGGTGACTCAAGGACCTGGGCTGTCAATTCTCCTGACTGTTCAGCAGTGTCAGCACATATCATCACAAAGGTGAAGCATGCAGCTGGAGACATCAGCACCTCCACAGTAAAATTCACGTTGTTTTATGAAAGCCATAGAAAATATCTGTAAGAACCAGAAAGAATGTTGATAGAAGGGATCTATTCAGGTCTCTTATCCAACCTGCTCCTTGAAGATCACCAGCACTAAAGCAGAGTGGTTTTACTAGCTGACTTGAAAACCTTAGAATGCAGAAAATTTTCAACCTTCTTGAAGAAGCTCTTCCAGTGCCGGTGAAAAGATTTATGTCCAACCTGAACTTCCCATTTTTCAGTCTGTGACTGCTGATAATTTTTCACAGAATCACAGAATACGCCAAGTCAGAAGTAACCCATAAGGATCATCATGTCCAACCCTCCTCTTTCACTCACGAGGAAATTGTAGACTGCAATGAGGTCTCCCCTCAGTCTCCTCTTCTCCAGGCACAACAGACCAAGTGACCTCAGCCACCCTTCATACAGCTTCCCCTCAAGGCCCTTCACCATCTTTGTTGCCCTCCTTTGGACACTCTCCAATAGCTTAATATCTTTCTTATATTGTGGCACCAAAAACTGCCACAATATTCAAGGTTTGGCCACACCAGTGCAGAGCAGAGCAGGACAATTCCCTCCCTCGGTCAGCTGGCGATGCTTTTCCTCATTCCCTCCAGGATATGTTGGGACCTCCTGGCTGCCAGGGCACTGCTTACTCATATTCAACTTGCCATCAACCAGGACCCCCAGGTCCCTTTCCATGGCACTGCTTTTCAGCATCTCATTCCCCAGTCTGTACAAACATCCAGGGCTACCCTGTCCCAGGTGCAGAATCCGGCATTTGCCCTTGTTGAACTTTGTATGGTTGGTTATTGCCCAGCCCCCTAATTTGACAAGGTCTGTCTGCAGGTCCTCCCTGCCTTTGAGGGAATCAACAGTTCCTCACAGTTTTGTGTCATCTGAAAACTTGTTTAGTATCCCTTCCAATCCCATATCCAAGTCATTTATGAAGATGTTGAAGAGCACAGGCTCCAAACCCCACTGGTGACAGGTCACATGTCTGATATTACCCCATTCACTACTAGCTCTCTGCTTGGCCCATGAGCCAATTGCTCACCCACCATATGATGTGTTTATCCAGCTATGTGCTGGGCATTTTGTCCATAAGGATACTGTGAGAGGCAGTATCAAAAGCTTTACTGAAATCCAGAATGATTACTTTACTGGCTTCTCTTAATCAATGAGGTAGGTTACTTAGTCATAAAAGGAAACCATGTTTAATAAACAGGACTTTCCTCTCATGAAGAGCTGGCTGTGGCCAGTGAGTGCATTGCCTTTCAGGTGTTTGTCAGTACTTCCCAGAATAATCTTCTCCTTAACTTTATCAGGCACTGAAGTGAGACTGACAAGCTTGTAGTTTCCAGGGTTCTCCTTCTTGCCCCTCTTGAAAATCAGGACAATGTTTGCCAGCTTCCAGTCAGCTGGATTCCTAAGACTGCTCAAAAATCATCGAGAGATGTTTTGTCACAACATTGGGTAGCTCTTCAAGGATTCTGGGATGAATTCCATTAGGCCTCATAGATTTGTAGGGATCCAGTTGGAGCAGCAGATCCCGCACAATTTCAGAGCCGACTAGGAGTTGATAATTCTCACAGTTGTGGTTCCCCAGCTCAGGGCACTGATGCCCTCTTGGTCCATCACCCATATTGAACACAAAGGCAAAGAAAATGTTTAACGTATCTGCCCGATCTCTGTCCCTGTTTCTGAGGTGACCTCTGTTTCTGAGGTGACCATTCTCATCCTGTAATGGGCTGATGATATTTTTATGCTGCCTATTGCCATTAATATACTTGAAAAAACTCTTCTTATTGTCCCCTACTGTTCTGGCTAGCTTCAGTTCCAGCTGATCTTCTCACTTGACCTTGCTTCTACTGGCCATACACATTCCTTTTTTGCCCTATTTCCCAGAGAAGATCCCTGCTCAGCCAAGTTGGCTTTCTGCCTCACCTGGCTAAGAATTTTATGTTATCTTACTGCTGTTACTGAAAGAAGTATCTATCTCCCCTTCAAGTTCTATAAGTTGCTGTTAGGTGTCTGTTTAACCTTCTCTTTGCTATACCAAACAATCTCAGCTCCCTTAACAACCTCTTGTTTGTATTCTAGGTACTGACCATCTTTATAACCATCCTTTGGACTCTTTCAAACCTCTCCACATCTCTCTTGGGCTGGAAGACACAAAATTGGACTGAAATTTGCAAGGTATGGTTTCCCCAGAGCCAAGGAGGGAAGGCTAATACCTGTCTTTGGTCTGTTGGCCTTGCTCCTCTCTATGTAACACTGCTATACATTTTGTCTTATTTTTGAGGAGAGCACCCTCTAGGCTGATACTGAGCCTTGTGTCCATCAAAACTGTCCAGTGAGCCAGTCTGTTTTCCTTGTTTGTAATAGTGGAGTTATTCTGCTTCAGGTGCAGCATTTAGTATTTCTTGTTGAACTTCTTCGCATTTCTATTTGTCCAATCCCTGAATTTATCAAGGTCCCCTTGAATTAAAGCTCTACTGCTTTGCATATTGACTGCCTCCAATTTGATTTAATCCACAAATTTGCTGAGGGTCTGTTCTGTCTCATTTACTTGGGTAACTGATGAAGATAATCAACCTCTGACATATTCCATCCATAACTGGCTGCCCTTTGGGCACTGAGCCACTGATTACTACCCTCTGATTCTGGCATTCCAGCTAATTTTTAACACATCTAATAACCTGTCCATCCAGCCTGTGGTTTTGACAATTCCCAACAAGCACACTTTCCCTGCAATGTGCAGGCAGGGCCTGGCAAACACAGCAAGTTTACGGACCGTTCCCAAAAGTCCCTGTGAGCAGGAAACAATTGCATTCTAGTTGAACATTGTGTTAGACATTCACATTGTGAGTACGTTATTTGAAAGGAAACATTTTCTCAAACCCCATAAAATAATTAAGCTTATATGCGGGTCTTAATTAAGGGCAGTTTTAAAGGAGGAAATTGGGCTTTCTTAAAATATTGCATTCAAACATGGAATTCAAGAGGGTTACATGAGATCAGACTAAAAGTTTTCAGGGTTTCCCTGAAAAGAGTTTATTCTTTCCCAAGAGGTTTTACTGTAACTATTTAGGGCTTATTCTTCTCATACGCCCCAGAGTAGGGTAAGTAGACATCATATAACTCTTTGTTCCTTGATGTGACTGCCTATAAATCTGTTTTATAGAGGTGGGATAATCTAAGTGTTAAGAAGCTGCTGTTTCTGTCTCAAAAATGTTTCAGCCTGAAGAAAACAATTACTAGTTTTAAATTTGAATGATAATTTGAAAACAAAAATTTTTTGTGACCACAGACATTATAAAAATATCTTGTTTTGGTTCTTATCAATAATCTAGGAGGTTTTAGCAAAATTTTAATACTAATATTAATTTTAATTAATATTTTATTTAATTCAAATTAAGCCTCTAAAGGAAAAACTATTTTTGCCTGAAGAAGACTAAATCCAACAACATTTAGATTAGATGTTTAGACAACTCAAAATTGTCTAGACTTTCTTCTACAAGAAAAAAAAGTTTGTTCTCATTGAATGTGCACTTACTGGGAAAAAAATAATAATTTTTCTGGCAATTGTTTCATGAACAAAGTACTATGTATTTTCTCTAACGTTAACCATTTTAGTTGTGTTGGTAGAGAGGATGGAGTGATGGTAACCAGAGCAGGACCTGGCTAGCCTAAGTTTCTCCTCAGTGTCTTAGGAATCTGCAACTGAGTATTTTGACTCAGTCCCAAGTAGGAAAATTTGCAAAATCATTGAAATTTATGATAAAATTGTTATTGTATGTCTGTGCAGCATCATGTCCAGAGGAGTTTACTCTCAGTGGGGTCTTGAAGCAGAACTCTGATAAAATATTATTCTCTGTAAAGGAAGGAAAGCAGAAATGCAAAATGTGAGCCTATGGGGTCTCTTTCTTGCTCTGTTAAACCAGTGGAGGTGATTATCGGCCATGTATATTTTTTGGGAGATAAAACCTAACAGTATTCAGATACAGATATCTAAGTTGTAAAGGGTAAGTAAGTCTCATACCATCTACTGTTGGACAGTAGCACATTTCAAAACACATGGATGCCTTGGGAGTGCCTGAGGGAGAGGTAGTGCATTTTAAATGCAAAGGCTTTTATCCCAAACCTGTCTTTTCAATGACTGAAATGTTCATGTAACATTTGAACTTGCTTTGAAACTGTGTGGTGGTTTTACCACAAATTCAGTGATTTTTGGAGCAGAGACTCTGAGAGAAGTCACAAACACACCCCAAAAATGAAGAGAACACACAAACAATCACAGTTTATTGTGCGCAAACACTAAAACCCGACAAACAAAGTACAAAACAGACAAATCAAATAAATAAATTTCTTCCAGGGCCCTCGTTTGGGGCAAGGACGCTCTGGCGAATAGTGCTTGTGTCTGTCTCTCTCAGGGCCCAGCAAAGAGACTCCACGGTATTTAGAAGGGAGCGTGTGGTCTTGAGGGCCCCTTAGCCTTTTCCCTCTGGCCAGTTCCGACTGAGGAGAACAACTTAAGAGGATTACAAAACTGCGCCCCTCCCCCCTTTCCTCCGTTTTAGCCCGAGAGATTTAGTGCTGAAAATGGAAAAGAAAANTAGTGCATTTTAAATGCAAAGGCTTTTATCCCAAACCTGTCTTTTCAATGACTGAAATGTTCATGTAACATTTGAACTTGCTTTGAAACTGACATGTTTTTCTACAAAGGTGTTGAAGAAAGAACAGCCTGTACCTGTATGTTTTTTCCTCAAGCACAACAGATTCAATCCACAGCAGTTGTGCCAGTTTGGATAAGCCAACTGAAAGTGAATCAGTGCAAATATGGTGCATCGACAACTCTTCCAGGCTGAGCAGTTGCATGGGAATAGCTATTTTATCATAACTGTTCCTGAAAAAACTATCCACAATAAAGATGTTTACTTGGGAGTAAATACTCAAGCATGAAATAGCTGCTGTCCTTTACCTTCTCAGCATGTATTAATCTGACTTAACTGCCAGATATAGATGGACACACTACAAAATTCTCATTTTGCATCCGGACGTTGAATATACAGTGGCGACACAGTGAAGAAGTTAGTGAGAAACGCAAAGCTGTCACTTAAACTGAGCTGCTGCAACAGGTGCATCATGTGGCTTGTCCTTAGCTTACACATACAGTGAGTGAGTAAACTTTTGAAGACCTTGCAGAGCCTTACCTCTGCTTTTAGTTAGTGCATGATCCTGGCCTTTTTGCTTTGAACTTTTTAGTGGTCTGGGCAACAATATATGCCTTTCTAAGGCATATGCTACAGTGTTAGGGTAGAGTTCCAAAGCCTTTTCCGCATTTTCAGAATACCCAAGAAAAGTGGTGTTTTGGTTTTTTTTTGTTTGTGAGTTCGGAGTTTTTTATACTGTTTTGTTTTAATCCCAAACTAAAGCATACCACAGTCTCTCCTGATCCTCTATAGCTCTGATGCCACAGCTGGGAAAGAAAGGAAATTGTGTTGCTCAGGACAGTACAACATGAGTGAGAGGAGTTTTGAAATTAGTAGGAACACTCATTTTAACCTCTAAAATCTTTAAAATAATTTAGCCTTTCTGGTCAAGGAATAGCCATGTTCCCTAGACTGCAGATCCTGCTGCTATAGATGGCTCATTGCTTTTTAGCCCAAGAATGAAAATGACCCCATTAATAGAAAGTTATATTAATTTTATTAGATTGTTATTTAAGAACATTAGAAAATATTACTGTCTTTTTAGAGTTCCGTTTTTTAAAGAAATTCTATATTTCATATAACAAGGATCATTAACACTAAGAGAACAGTTCTGTTTTCTTGTGCTTGTTGTTAAAGAAGTCAGAATATTTCAGGTGTATTACACAGAATGTTGAAATGAAAAAAACTCACCTTAAGAAGCTCTCAGTACCCTCATCATTACACCTATCCAAGTTTTGATATTCTTACTTACAATAAATATGAATTGAAAATATTATTCTAGAAGCTGTACCATTAAGAATAATGGAGTAGTTTATGTAGTAATATACTGCTTGCCAGCAATAAGGATACTTGCAGTGCTCCCTGTATGTTGGTGATAAAATAGAATAGGAATACTAATGTAGGCTTATGCTAAAATAAAATGTGCCAGACATTATGCTTCATGGGAGATAAGGCTGTTTTCCGCTCTTCCAGACTGCTATTAACCTCATCTTGTGGGACTAACAGATTTGTCCTCATCTTTCCTTGCATTTACCACAGAGGTCACACTCTGTTATATTGTTTATCTGAGCAAGAGTGGTAGAAGTCAGAAGCATACTTAGGGCTAGGAAGGGATCTAAACAGACATAAGTGAACACTTTATGATCAAAACCTTCCTGCTCTAGGCACAGACGTACCACCCTGTCACTTCTGTTTGTGAATAAAGGACATATAATTGGCAGCATTTTATATAACAGACTGCTTTTCTTTCTGTCTTCAGCCGCAGAGACATTAATTTCCTAAAACTGAAATGATTCAACAGAGCTTTGCACTTAGGTGAAACAAGTATTCCCGAGGCTGAAGTCTCACTCCATTTTCCCTTCTCAAGCATGCAGAAGTCATATGCATATTATCACTGTTCCTTCATTCCTTTCCCACCACTAGCTTCTTCTCACCCTGCCTTGAAGTTTGCTACAGTCCTGCGATACTTTCAGTGGATCTCTGTACAGGCTCACATGTCAACTCCAGGAGACCAAATTTTCCTCTGGTTGGAGACAACTGTACTTCAGTAAACCCCTGAAAGATACTTTTTTTTTCAAACTGTGCCCCAGAAACCCATGAAGAGACCTGTGAGTGAGTCTCAGCCTTCAGAAAAATAAGGAGCAGAAGGTTTAAGAGAAGCATGGTTTGAGAAGACAATTTTTGTTACAGCAAGAATGGTCAGAAACGGATTGCAGTGAGAAATCTGAGCTGATATCTGATATATGACTGATAGTCTTTACTGTAGCCAAGGTCAAAAACATAACCTGATTCACCAAGGGAATTAATAGAAGAGCATTTTTCCCTTGTTTGATATCTGGTGAATTCAACAGCAGAGACTTAACCCATGGTTTCATATCACTCATCCTCAGATTTTCCTCCTGATTCAATGCAATTGCCTTACTCCAGCAGTCCCTCCCTGCCCAGACAGTGTGCAAGCCCCACTCCCCACGCCCCACACCCCACACCTCTGTGTAATGTGTGAGTGGGGTCAGTCCAACCACCCTGTTCAGCAGTTGAGATGCCTTCCCCAGCCCCTCTGATCATGCACGTGATTTTTCAGCACAGCTGTGTGCACAGTTGGCTCTTTTCCTTCAGGTAAATGGGTTTTTGTATATGATCAGGAGGTGACTTGACCTTTGATAAAGACTGCTGTGTTTGCCAGTGGGACACAGGGTGACATGTATGGTATTTTTACTCTATGCTATGCTTAGTTTCTTTCTGACCATGTGTACATAAGAGAAGGGAAACTCATGGATTTGACTGATGTCCTTGATAATTCTTTTCAACTAGAATAAGCCAATGTAGATATGTGTTAAAACCAAACAACATCCCCCAGCCCTTACTAGTAAACACACTTCCATGTCTACATTGTCCCCAGTGCCAACCTCCAGTGCTTCCAGGGTGCTGGGAGTCTGTGCAGGAGCAGGCATCACAGCCCAGCTTTCTTTTGTCACAGGTTCATGGCCTCTAGATACTGCTGGCGGGTTCTCAGGGTTTGGATCAGCTTTCTTTTAGGCACTGGAAACAACAGCAGCTGCTGCACGCTGAGTATTGCTGATAACATCATCAAACTTGCTAGAATTTTGGTAAATATTGTTTTTGGTGGAAACAATTAAGCATACAAACAGAAACCTAGGTGGTTGTTTGTAGATATAGTCATTGTTTTCCAGGAGAGAGCACAGAAGGCAAGCCATGTAGTGGATTGGATACTAGATGGAGTTCCAGGAAGCACTTGTCAGGGAATGCACTACAGGCTGTATGAGCCCCAGAACAAGTCACCAAGTACCACTTCAGCAGGAGTCAACATATCACTGAGGGATGCCATCATGTCTCAGCTCTAAATGTGCATGGACACCAAAGGAGAACTGAGAGCCAACAGAGTCCATGTCGAAAAGAAGAGGGCAGCAAAGAAAGTAGAGTGTTGGACACAAGAAAAAGAGAACAACTTAGGCTTGAGAGAAAAAAAAGGAATGTGTAGGCAGATGGAGGTAGTGATCCAGGCAGCCATATCACCTTTTATGCTGTCTCCTTATTAATTTGCCCTGCCATTTGCCAGCCTTTTTCAAAATGAATTGAAGAGTTCTAGCTAGGAGATTAAGAAAATCATGGTGAATCCATCAGCCCAGAGCAGGTTTTCCCTTTAAGTTTTTCATACCTTTTGATATCAAAAGAAAACATTCACTAGAAGACAGGAGTCTTACTTTAAGGACATAAGAAGGAAAACAGAATTTGATAAAGAACTGATGCTTTAACAAGTCTGTGAGCTACTGACAACAGCATTGCTCAGGCACTTCTATAAACCATGTGCTGTCCATGGCAGACATACTATTAGAAGATAAAATTCTCCCTTGCCTGATGAACTGGATTAGAAGTCTAATCTAGAAAGACAGGCTTCTATGACTTTGCATTAAAAGTTAATTGCAACTTTGCAATCCTCAAGCCCACATGGAAAAAGAAAAGTGTGACAAGATTTAAGATTTATTTCTTGTGCTCAGAGACCATAGTTTTCTCTCCCTTAATGTAATGCTTTCAGAAGTCTGCTCACAAAGGCATATTGGTATGCCTGACTTGAAGCCATTCATGGAAGCACAGCACAAGTAGTGAAGTGCCAATTACTAATGAGTATGAAGTTTCTAGTTTGAGGGACCCACAGGGCCTGTCTCTTGGCCAAAGTGAAGCAGCTCAGATGTTCTTTTCTGGTTAGGATTCCTTCATCAGGGAAGCTTATGGTTGGAAGTTCACCTGTGCAGTTGTCAGATTGTTCTTAATATCCTATTTCTTCATGCATACGTCATACCCCAAGGTTGTAGCAAAGATTTGTAGTTCTTACACAGGCAGTGGAGTATTTAGCATTTGGCTCTTCACCTTGGTTTTATTTCTTCTGCTGGCTGAGATGGATCACTGAGTGCGTGTGATCCATGAATGTCTTGCTTAGGACCTCTCAGCATGTGCATGCATAGTGGTCCTCCACACCTACATTTCTGTGCTGCTTTTATAGTGAATCTTGGACATGCATTTGGGCAACATACAAAACCAGCTTTGTGTTGTGATATGAATAAGAATTTGACTGTTCATTGTATGAAAATCATTTCCATTACAATTGTCAAGCTGGCAGGACAGACCACAGACAGTGGGTCAAAAGTAATATATTTTTCAGTTTCCAGGTAGAAGGAGTGTTCTTCTTGTTTCAGGTTCCCCTAAGAAAGAGGAAAGTCAAATGGCATTTACAGTAAGAATAGAAATTTAATACAGTAGTAAATAAAATGCATGGTTTTTCCTTCAAGGAGCCATTTCATCTTGGTGGAGTGTCTAAACTCTTATTCTGGGAGATCCTTTTCTTGTCTGTCATAAACAGCATTAATCTATGTATGCCTGTGTCTTCTTGTCTGCTGCAAGCACCCCATGGCTTATGCACTCGAATGTAGGGTTATATCTTGAACTAACTGCCTCTCTATTATTAATGCCTCTGAGGAGAGATTTCTCCATTCAAGTGTGTCATTGTAGCATATTTATTTCCCTTTCTGCCATGTTCTTTAATAGACCTTTAGCAATTGTAACTGCCAGTGTAGATTTACGATTTGACTTACCATGATATGGTGGTGATTAAGTGGTGATGACTAAGTGTCATTTCCAAGCAAAATACTAAAATTCCTTCCAAGCAAACTGAGATCCTCGCTCTGAAAATGGCACAGCTAAGGTTATTTTACTTGTTGAAGCACTTTGCTGCTTTGCCTGCAATGGTGCCTTAGAAATCCTCCATAACTTCTCATTCTGTGGAATAGGAGCTGGGGGTCTGGGAGTCAGCCTGGCAGCCAGGGGGGCCAACCATGTTCTGCGAGCAACGGGCAAAGCATTACCAGCTGATTGAAGGAGGGGATTGTCCTGCCCTGCTCTGCACTGGTGTGGCCTCACCTTGAATATTATGGCAGTTTTGGGCAATGAGAGATATTAAGCTATTGGAGAGTGTCCAAATACAGGTAATGAAGATGGTGAGGGGCCTTTAAAGGAATCTATATGAAGAGTGGCTGAGGTCACTTGGTCTGTTGTGCCTGGAGAAGAGGAGACTGAGGGGAGATCTCATTGCAGTCTACAATTTCCTTGTGAAAAAGAGGTAAGGGAAGAGGAGGGGCAGGCACTGATCTCTTCTCTGTGGTAACCAGTGACAGGACATGAGGGAATGGCCTGAAGTTGTGTTAGGGGAGGTTTAGGTTGGATATTAGAAAGAGGTTCTTCACCCAGAGGGTGGTTGGGCACTGGAACAGGCTCCCCAGGGAAGTGGTCATAGCACCAAGCCTCCCCGAGTTCAAGAGCATTTGAATGATACTCTCAGGCACATGGTGTGACTCTTGGGAATGGTCTTGTGCAGGGCTAAGGGTTGGACTCAATCAGCCTTCTGAGATCCTTCCAACTTGGCATATTCTGTGATTCTCACAAGGATAAATATCAGTTTACAAACAGGAGTTGCAGTTTGTGCAGTTTATTGTGGGAATAAGGCATAGTTTTCTTTTTCTCTGAGGGCTGCTAGCTATTACATTTCCTTGGCAGTGACATATTTACTATGAAGGCTAATTGGAATCTATACCACATAAATTTTTTTTTCAGATAGGCTTATTGTTGGTGCTTATAACAAATTGAGAGCTGCTGACTGTTTACATTTCTAAGGTCAGGGCCTCTATCCATATCACAGTGGCATCTCCCCGGTGAACTAAATGTCTTCAGTTAATGTGCTACCACCTGCCTGCTATGGGATTTGACTACATGTGAGAACATGACGGTGTGAGTCCAGCATCCTCAGATAGCAGGAGTTTCTTGGAATCTCCAAGATTTTTTGTGAGTTCCTGCATTAACTGCACTACATAGAGGAACCCTCCATTTTTTTTTATTTTTTTTTTTTTAACCTGGAAATCAGTATCAGATCATAGATCCAAGGAGAGAAGATCAGCAGTGTTTCATTGGTAAAATCTAACAATGCATCTTGATTCAGGAACTGGATGCTCACCTCATGACAACATTGAAACCAAGTTCAGCTATGCACAGACAACTTCCCTCACTGGGTGTGTTTTGAAAAAAACTCAACTGGGTGGGCATGAGGAGAACCACGATATACCCTGGCTGATTGGAGTACCAAAAAATGCTTTGGTAATGTCTCATCTCCTTATTAGTATACATATGTGATACTGAAGTTGATCACATCATTATATTAATTTATTCCATTTTGGATTTACTTCCAGGGCACCTTCTCGCAGACAGGGAAGACCTTGGTGATGAACTTCTATTTTCACCTCTGAGCAGTAACCTGTAAATGCCATCTACTCAAACAGAGACCCCACAAGTTTTACTGACAGGTTTTCTGTAAAGTGGCAGTTTGCTTTGGTTTGGATTCCAGTGTTTTTGCTGCTTCTATCTCTTGTTTGTAGTCTTGTTCTTGGTGAGAAAGCTGCTTGCTTTATCTAGAAGAGATTGCCAATATTTGTCTATTAGTACGTCATGTACTAAGAGGGCTTTTTTTCTGCTGGAGTTGTCCCGAGTCAGTGGAGGGCATTTATCATCAAATTCCCTGTAGCACTTTACTTAAAATTGCTGCCTTAATATTTTCCAGGTCATGGACTCAGTTTCTTTAGTAAAAATGACTGCTTTCTGCATTTGTTTAGTTGCTCTGTGCAGCTGATGACCCACCCCTGAGTCATTCATGCCTTTTCAAATAAAATATACTTAGTGTCTTTCAAACAAGACTTGGCAGTCTTTTAGCAGTTTAGTTGTAGAAGAGCCAAAATTCTCTGTGTGCTTTGATATTTTTGGTTTTCTATTTGTCCTAAAGATAGTTGTTCCAGTTTAGACATCAGGTACTCTGTAGTTGAAAGAAGAGACATCCCTGTAAGCCTTCTGCCTGATCCTCTTTGTGGCAAGACTAAATTAGGTTTATTTAATATTCTGCTGTGGGTATATAAGCTGATATTTCATTTCTTTTTCCCATAGGAAGGTTTTTGTGACCAGATAGATTCCTTTACATGCTGCTGAGTCCTTGGTTGTTCAGCTTCCTATGTGGCTGGCTAAGGTCTGGGGACACAGGTGAATCAAAACCACAAAAAAAGGGAGAATGAAGACCCACGTTGTACCCCTCTTTTTGCTGAAGACCTTCGTAAAACAATTTTTTTCATGCAACCACTACTGTAGGTGACTTCACATACAGAAACCTCTTTTATTCCTCTTTCCTCTTTTTCTTTCCTTTTCTCTCATCTCTTCTCTCTTCTCTTTTCTCTCTCTTTTTACTTTGCTTCTCTGATTTTCCTTTTTGTGTTGTTCATCTTCCTTTTCTGTTGGTATTTTTATACAAACTTATGCTAAGTTCCCTTGCTTGTGTTTATACACTTTGGTGATTTCTCTGCTTTCTCGAGGCTACTGATGAATCATTTCTTCCACTATTTACAACTCTGGTTTTTGTCTTTATTGGAATGGAAGATTGTTCAGTAGCCTTGCACTGCTTAATGCTTGTGCCAAAGTGTGTGTTTTCTTGTTTGACTTGAATGGTATTGGGGAGTTTTTATTGTACTTTTTGGGAAGAATTAAACACATATTTGTTCTTAAAGTTATATATATAAGAAAATAAAAAGAACAGAAAAATGAACAATGCCTTGGATAGTTGTATTGCCTTAAGTGGCTCTACAAGGAGTCAGCAGAAATGTTGCATGAGCCAATTCTCACACACACATCACTGACATGGAGTGCCTCAGACAAGTGTTGGGCTCAACCTCCAAAACCTATTGTGCTGCCCAAAGGTGGATCTCAGGCCCTCACATTCCAGGGTCTTCTACAAGACAATGTTGAGGCCATTTCTTACCTCAACACCAAGGGAAACTTCACTCCCTTGCAAGTTCTTCCTTCTCTTGCATCCCCACTTCTAGACAGCTTAACCCCTTCTGCTGTTGGATATTCTTGCCCTTCATGCCAGATTGTTTCTGGACCACAAATTACTGCTAAACAGTTACATTTTTAATTTCTCTTTCAGTGCCTAGTCCATATCCCCCCACTGCAATCCAACAACCTTGTCATCACTTTTGTCAGTTATAGCAATACAGTGATAATAATTTCTTGATCTTAATTTTTCAAAATACACCTTTTTAACATACAGCTTTTTGTGCATTGAAAATGCTTTTGGAGAGCTGTGCTAATACAATTATGAATTCTTCTGAAGTTTTTCCAGCATATCAGGACACTGTAAGTTCCCGTTATGAAGGCAGTATAACTACTAATCTGTTACTGTTCTAGCCTGTTCCAATGTGGCTGGTTTTTGAAAACGATGTAAAGTTTGAACTTGTCTAAGCACGATGTGAAAGTTTTTGCTTTTTCCTTTTAATACATATCAAAATAGAGACTTCCAGTCTTACA